>CAUYRT010075260.1:0-22320 GCA_963574885.1 Lepilemur ruficaudatus
GAGTGAGTGCCGTGGCGTCAGCCTAGCTCACAGCAACCTCAAACTCCTGGGCTCAAGCGATCCTTCTGCCTTAGCCTCCCAAGTAGCTGGGACTACAGGCATGTGCCACCATGCCTGGCTAATTTTTTCTGTGTATTTTTAGTTGGCCAATTAATTTCTTTCTATTTATAGTAGAGATGGGGTCTCACTCTTGCTCAGGCTGGTTTTGAACTCCTGACCTTGAGCGATCCTCCCGCCTCGGCCTCCCAGAGTGCTAGGATTACAGGCGTGAGCCACTGCGCCCGGCCTTCTTTTTTCTTTTCATAGCAGAAAAGACCAAACAGAAAAGCTTCAACCCAATACCCTTTGTTAGTCCTAAATCTGAAGTCTCTGGTTCTGAGTTTGGCAGTGTTGCCATTTTTCTGCTCTAGGGTTAAAGTTTCATTATCCTCCTTCATTCACTATATTTCTTCTTTTTTCTAAGCTTTTCTGAAACCTCTGTGACTACTTTAAAATAGACCAACTGAATGAAATTCGAAGCACGATGAGATTATTTCTTTTCTTTATTGGCATTTTTCTCCATGTATTATGGAGAAAATAATGTATTATTTATTTTAGATTTTAAATTTATAATATAATTTAAATTTATATTAAATATAAATTTTATATTTAATTTATCATTTACTGCCTTTCCCATCACAAACCACAAGACTTCAGCACTTTGTACCCTGTTGGAAAGTAACCTAGGATGAAAAAATAACACCCATTACAACTGCAACTTGTTACCCAAACCTGAGGTTGCCACATCTCCTCAAACCTATAAAATAGTGAATTGCTCAAGAGCCTCCTTAGCTTGTTTCAAGCCAGCCCTGCCCCTGGCTGAAAGACCTGGAAGCTGCAGGGGGACGTGCTGCCAGCTGAAGCCTGAGCACACGACTTGTGGGCTATTGTTCATTTGGTGAAGGATCTCAGAAGTTGGAGTTCTGGGCTTTTTTTTTTTTTTTTTTGTCTGACTCACCCAGCTAGAGCCACAACCTTAGGATCAAACAGGTCTGTTTGAACACTTGAGGAGAGGAGCAATGATCAGCGTGGCAGGATTACCAGTTAGCTTTAAACTGAACTCCAGTGCCACCACATCCATCAAGAACTCAGCAAGCTTCGAGCTACAGATCGCCACTAGGTGGCATATGTTTAATTGTCCATGCCCACCAAACTTGATTGTAACCTGCTGCTGACGCTCAGGAGTTATTTCGCCTTAATACTGGACTGGCAAGAGCTAAGTTATTAATTTGAAACTATAACTGGATTTTCCTTGATTGCTTTTAGTGTACTTCCCTTGCCGTTTAAGTACTTATTGTTGGGAGTTGAGATAACTTTGAAGGCTTTAGAAAGAATAAACTGCTCATGTTGCCATAATTTCATCCTCTGTAAGGAATAGGAAAAAAGCTAAGTCCTTAATGCTTTTGTCTCCTTGCAAAAGTTGCTTCTTGGAGTCAGATCTGGTGCTAGGCAAAAGAGTGAAACAGGTTAAGTGTATCTATACTTCTTGCCTTCTTTCTCCCTCTGCTCTCTTACCTCTTGATTTCATACTCCTCCCCAAGTTCAAATAATATTCTTGTTAAACTTTTAAAAATGTTTAAAGCTTGTTTTCAATATTTGGTGCAGAACCCACTGTAGGTCATTGCTTTTCATGTAACTTATGTGCTTCCACAATGCTTGATTAGCCTTCTCCAACCCCGCCCTGAAATCTCAAACAGTTACCCCAGTGGACAGTCCGGGAGGATGTTGGTGGCAGCTCTCCAACTCTCCAAGTACCTTGGTCAGTGTAGTAGAAGGTGGCTTTCTAGAAAGAAGGGGGCAAAGAAAGAGAGAGAGAGAGAGAGGAAAGAAGGAAGGAAGGAAGGAAAGGAAAGAGAAAGAAAAGCGATAATCCAAGACATAAAACATACCTATATGGATACTCGTCACAAAGTCAGATCTTACTGTGGAGCCCTAACATCTTTCAGTGTCACACCAGGAATCTCACCCAGAGTCATCTATAGCCTCTGTGTTGGAGAAATCTTTCACACCTAGATCTTTTGCTGCTGCAGCGTCTTGCTCTTTCAGTTGCGCTTTCCTCCATGAGGTTTATGGTCTTCTCCCCGTCAGTGTGTCTCCAGGCCACCCCTCCAAATCCCCCTCTGATCTGGACAGGGATTACTTAGATCTTCTAAGCCCACGGCTCCATCCACAGGAGTTCAGATCAGGAGGCCTCTCCTCTTGGCTTACGGATCAGCTGGCTTCGCATACCTAGAGACTCTAGGCACAGGAGGTGGAGAGAGTGGAAGAGGGGAGTGGCAGGTTTCCTTTATCTTTTTGTAGGGGGCTGTGTGCCCTAGTCTGGTATTTGTGTGTCTTCTCCGTACTAAAGGCACAGGGAAGATTTTGCTTTGCTTGGAAATGAGTTGGAAAAAACCTCCTCTCAATCTGGTGCCTTCCTGCTGTTCCGACAAAGGTCTGCTTGTTGACCAAGTACCCCAATTGTCCCCTAATTTGTTCTCATTAGACCCAGGGGAAATATTTAAATAAGTTTAGCTCTCCGTGACAAACAGGCCAACTCTTTTATCTTTGTTATACTTGTGTGTTGAAAGCACAAGGGAACCTATCTTCAATTCCCCTAAATTATCAAGCTAGAGCTCAAATCCTTGCTATCCTTGATAGCCTTGCTATCTCCTCTCCACCCTAGCCTTCTCTGACTTCTCTCTTCCTCCTTTCATTTTCTCTGAAAAAATGAGGCACATGGAGAGCTGGAGGAGAAGGATGGAAGGGTGGGAAAGGTGCTCTATGAAACTGTAAGGAGTAGCAGGCCAGGCCTGGCCAGTAGCCTTCCCAGGAAAGATTTTGTCCTTGCCTGGTATTCCACTTAGAAACTGAAGGAAAGAGGAAAAGAGACACTCTCGTTACTCCCAACTCCCGGAGCTTTTAGTTGCCAGCTTTAAACGAATTTTCCTACTTACCTAAGTAGCAGTCTCCTACCCAGTAGCTAAGAATGACCAAGTGCCACCTTAGTGCTGTCATCTACAACACTAATCAGAATAGACGATTCTGCACGTCAAATGGGAATACCTTTAAAAACATTGAAAAAGATTAGAATTTCCACTGTGTGTCATATACCTGAGAGTGTACCAGGTTAGTTTTAAAAGGTCACTCAAATGACGTGCTCTTTTTTAGTTCAGTACATATTTGTATAGGGGCCATTGGTAAAGAGGTTTGAGGAGGTCTACAATGCTGTGAGGTCTACAGCGACAAACTTTTAAAAATCCAGATGCAGACGTGTAACAGAGTGTTTTGGATGGCTGGAAAAATGGGACCTGCTGCACATATTGTTGTAGGTTCTGTTCTTCTCCACACCTGGTTTGTGTGATTCTGTCTGCATTCTGTTTCAAGCCTCTTCCCTGGCTCTTTACGGTACCTTGTCCAGCAGCACCTGGATTTGCTTCATGCACTGCAGGAAAGGGTCCTGAAGTGGCCGCGCCAAGGAGTTCTTGGAGACTTATTCCTTAAGTTAACAAATGATGAGGTAAGTTTCCCCCCACCCCTGCCCAGAAACTTAACTTATATGGATCTCTGTCTCATTTGTCTACTTCTTTTAATAGAGAATCTAGAATCAGTGAATTTCAGAGCTACAGGAACCACTGAGATCTAGTCTAACCTCCTCATTCTCCAGACAGATAATGGAATAAGGTTTGGAGAGATTAAAAAACCTTGCTGAAATCACCCAGCTAGCTAGGTAGTTGGAGATGTGTGACTAGAACCTAGTTATAACTTTCTACTGTACTATAACTGCCTCTATTGAATATGCATATGTGTATATGTATATGCATGTGTTTGTATATGTATCTGTATGTATATACACACCCTGCACATATATACATACAAATATATGAGGATTTGTGCATATGTATGTATTTCACACTCAATTTTCATTCCTAAGAGATTTTTTTACATGTGATGGGTGGCTATTGAATATTTTTTGTTTTTACTTTTTGGAGGAAGTGTACTAAGTTTCAAAATCTCTATGGTGATCTACAAAGACAATATGATCCAAGCCAGAAGTTGCAAACTCAAATGACTACAGGGCCAGACAGTGACATAAATGAGTGAAATGAGCACAGTATGGACTGGCAGGAAGTGTGCTGAAGTGGCACACATATGCTGTTCTACAAGGAATAGCGCCTCAGCTTTATTCAATTATTTTGCAGGAAAAAGGGACTAAAGTTGCTAGATCTTCTGAATTTTAACAAAAGCTGTAAATATGGAATTTTCTTATTTTTAAAATGTTGCATGGGCCAATTAAAATTGGCCTGCCTGCCAGATTTTGCCTGCAATCAATTTCTGTATACCAATGATTCTCAACTGTAGGTATAAAGTTTACAAATTGTTTACTTGTATAGATTAGAGTGGATGTAATGCCATTTTACTCATTTGTGTTCAGTATGCTTTTTTGAGCTGGGAGAATTATTATATATGTGGAGCTACATCTTTGAAAGCTAAGAATTATTTTCCTCAGGGGATAATGCATAGGTGAATATGTAATTAGTAGAAATATGCAATTAATAGAAAATGTGAGAACCACTGGTCTAGATATATAAGGTAGGTTGGGCAAAGTCCCTCATTTGGATGTAGATGATTGAAATGAAAAGGAATTACAAAAAACAAAACATGTATTTTTATTGTTTCAAAATTTAAAAAAAATACTTTTTCAACTTATGTGATCCCTTGATTTATTATTTTACTTTCTCTCATTAAAGCAGGGCTATTGAGTTTTGATTCTCAAGCTGTAGGGAAGTGTACCTTAAAACCAAAAAGTTTTTTTTTTTTAAGAGACAGTATCTCACTCTCTCGCCCAGGCTGGAATGCAGTGGCACAATCATGTCGCACTGTGTCCTTGGACTACTGGTCTCAAGTGATCCTCTTGCCTCAGCCTCCCAAGTAGTTGGGACTACAGGCATGTGCCACGACACCCAGCTAATATTTTAAATTTTTTTGTAGAGATGGGATCTCACCATATTGCACAGGCTGGTCTTGAACTTCTAGCCTCAAGCAGTCCTCCTGCTTCGGTCTCCAAAAGTGCTGGGTTTACAGGCGAGAGCCACCTTGTCCAGCCCAAAAATATTTTTTAAAGAGATGAATAAAAAACCCCAAAAGATATTAAATAAAGAACACATTAAATGAATAAGATAAACTCTGTGAAGTCCTTTTTTTGATATATATTGCTCTATAAAAATATTATCATTCCTGTTTTCAGATTCTTACCATGCATTTTTGTGTTTGTATTTAAGAATAATTTCTTGGATTATTATGTTGCCTACCTGAGGGACCTGCCTGAGTGCATCTCATTGGTTCATGTGGTTGTTCTGAAGGAGGTACGTTAACTCCATGTATGTGCTGTCCTTTGTATGTACATGTTGTCCTTATGGTGTTGCTCATCCACCCAGTCAATATAGCACATGCACTCTGAACTTGTGTTCCAGGCTAGGGAATGGCCTGAACAGAACCACTGACACTCCTACCTGGGGTTAAAGGAGCCCACTCAAAGATCAGTGCCGCTGCGTTTGTCCTTGTCCTGCCTTGCTGACCCTCTGTTCCATTCCACTGGAACTGTGGACAAACTAAATAGGTGTTCTATGCAGAGACCTTCAGACTGTAGCTTGCATGCTGTGTGTGGTGATTTTTTTTTTCAGGTTCAGAGGATATGGATTTAAATATGAAAATCAAGTCATCCTTTGTGAGTTTATAAGATTATAAGGTGGCTGTAGTCATGTTGCTTTAAGATTGCTAGTGAGGTGACATAATAGGTGCTCAGTAAGCACAGATACATATGTAACAATTTTAGTTATTTTAGGTCAATTGGAGAAAAGAATATCAGAAGCCCCAAAGCTGAGAGTTAATCAAGTTTCACAAGAGATAAGGGGCTCTGTCTTACTAACGTTCTACTTCAGTGCCCCACCACTCCCAACCCAGTATAATGCTTACCTCATGTTAGCATTCAGCAAATATCTGGGAAAGAGAAAAGAAGAGAAGGAAAAGGAAAGAACGTGGAGAAAATCCCACATGTTTTTGCTGCCTGGACAATTGGCTAGTTTCTAATCACACTCCCCTCCCCACTCTCATGAGGTTCCAATCCACCCTTGGGGCGTATTAGTAAACCATTGTAATGATTATTTGTTGGAGAACCTTAATGAATTCATTCAACTCAAATACAATGTATTGAGTGCCTTCTTCTGTCTAGCACTGTGCTAAGATGAGGAGAAGGAGGGGGTACTTGGGAAATTTGGGTGGATTCGAAAGACGTATATGATATGCTCCCTGCTGGAGAAGAGTTGTCTCCTTGGGCATGTCCCTGAATACGTGGCCTCTGTGAGAGATCAATGCTTCATGACAATCTCTGGGAACAAAATACTCTGGGAGTAAACCCTTCCTGCTCTGGTAGGACAGACTCTGGGGTTCTGCTGCCAGAGCTGCAGGCATGTTGAAGAGTGACTCCACCTTTCTTTCAAGCAGGGTGATGAAGAGATTAAATCTGACATCTATACACTGTTTTTTCACATAGTCCAGCGCATCCCTGAATATCTGATCCATCTGCAGGTAGGCATGGCTGGGTAAGCCACCAAACTTATTTTCATGCTAAACTATTGTTTTTGGGCTTCTAGGAATCATTCATATTTCAAAGGCTCAAGGAATCATTAATATTTCTAAGAAGTGTTCATGTGGCTTAGATTGTTATGATTACTCCCTACCCCGTAATACCCGTGGGATGAGCTAAAGTCTCATTTCTGAAAATGTTGGGCTCCTTATGCTACCTTTGAAGTTCTATCTTTATTTACCAGCAATTTCCACCTCCACTGATCCAGGATGTTTCTATAACCACCCTTGCTAGATCCTGAGCACCTTATTCAGTCCCTTTCTCTTTGGTTCTACAGCCATCTAAACGTGACGCCCCTGGCATCTAAACATCTATCTAATCTGCCCACTTAACTGTTATCCTGATGGCTTTCTTTTGGTTGGGGTCCAAGGTTCTACCATATATAATGCTTATGCTTTCTGTCACAGAAGAGGCATAAAGAAGCTGACTTCTTCACACCATTGTCTCACAGGGCTTGTAGCATCTTGGAGGAAGTAGAGTTGAAGCAGAGACTCACCAACCCCTACCAGCCCTTCCTCTTCCCGCCACCCACCTGTTCTGGTTTAAATGCTGACTGATCTTCTTAAGTAATTCAGTGAAAGCATCTTAGAAATGCTTGGGATTAATCTCAGGTAGAAGTAGCCTGCCATCAATAATTTTTAAATTTATTTTTTGTTGAGGTAAAATATACACATATAATTTACTATCTTTATCAGTGTATTTTCAGTGTACAGTTCAATGGTGATAAACACTTTTATATATTTTTTCCCCTTCATCTGCTTTCCACTCAGTATCAGTATTAAAAAGACTTTCAGGCTTGGCACGGTGGCTCATGCCTGTAATCCTAGGTGGATTAATCTCTGGGAGGCCGAGGCCAGTGGACTGCTTGAGGCCAGCCTGAGTAAGAGTGAGACCGTGTCTCTACTAAAAATAGAAAACTTATTAGCAGGGTGGCGTGGTGTGCCTGTAGTCCCAGCTACTCAGGAGGCTGAGGCAGGAGGATCGCTTGAGTGCAGGAGTTTGAGGTTGCAGGGAGCTACGATGATACCACTGCATTTTACCCAGGGTAACAGAGCAAGACTCTGTCTAAAAAAAACAAAAACAAAAAGAACTTCCAACTGTATGTGTCTTTAGACCCTAAAAGCATTTTTCTCACAATAATTATTGTATTTAATCCTTTCAACAATCCTGTGAAATAGGATATATAATTGTTATCATTTTTTATGAGAAAATGGAGGGTCAAAGAAGTTAAACAGTTTGCCCAAGTTAACACGCCTAGTAGGTGAAAAAGCTAGGATGAAAGCCTGGTCTTGCAAGCAGTAGACTGTGGTAAATAGGCCCTGGTTCTACTGTTTGACTTGAGTTCAATTCCAGCCTCTATCATTCACTAGATCATGACCTAATGACGATCACTTAACTTCTCTGTGCCTTCAATTCTTTATTTGTTAAATGGTGGTAATAATTGTACCTATTTAATTAGGTTGTGGTAAAAATAAAATGAGATAATATATGTAAAGGGCTCAGTGCCTAGCAATAGGAAGTACTCAATGACTGTTAGCTTTCCCAAATCCAAGTTGCACGCATGTTCCACTATAGTACAGTAGACAATGTATACTAATAGTAGGGGCTGCCAGGCTTGATCATAAACATCCCCCTCTCCAGCCTGCCTTGATGCCCGATGTTCTCATCATTAGTCTGACTCATTTGAGTTAAGGCATTGCTTACAGACAGCAATTATTAGAATGCCTCCATTACTTTAGAGATCTGATTAGTAGATTCTTCTAAATTTTCAAATGAAATTATTTTCTGTTCACATCCAACTCAAATAGGAACAATGATGACTTATTTTCCCATGGTGTGATGGATGGACAGAGAGTAACAAGTTTGACCTTTCAGCTTATAATTGGATGGGCCATATGTAATGTTGCTAGTTGTTTTGATTAAATGGCTACCAAACTCTCACAACAAACAGATCAAGGTAAGGTTCAGAAGAGACAAAAACAAATTTTCATTCTAATTACAAAATGCTGCTTCCTTTTTTCCTCCATCCAGAATGTCCTGAAGTTCACAGAACAGGAACACCCTGACTATTACCTACTACTGGTGTGTGTTCAGCGCCTCCGGGTGTTTATCTCACACTATACCCTGCTGTTTCAATGCAATGAGGAGTTGCTTATTCAGAAACGGAAAAAGCTCAAGAAGTAAGGTTCTGATGGTGTGGTCTAGAGGGCTGATTAAAGACTTCTGAGAATAGGAATATAGACCAGTCACTGAGTGTCTGTCACAAGTAACCACATTGTGTGTTAAGTGGCTGAAGTGCAGTGATGGGAAGTGGAAGGGAAAAGAGAAGGGAAGAGAGGTGGCCAGGCTGGCTATAGGAGGAAGACACCTACTACCTGGTGGGAATTACCTTAGAAAAAAAGTACTTTCATCCTACTGCCTGTATAGAGCCCCTCTTATGTTGCTAATCACCTCAAAAATAGTTCAATTTCCCTGCACTTGTGTGGTTCAGAATTACAGTTTAAAGGCCAGAATAGAGTTTCAACAAATATTTATTGAGCATCTATTGTGTCAGGCACTGTTCTACGTACTGAACATACTGAAATGAACAAAGCAGCCCCAAATCCCACACAGAGCTTACTTTTTAGAGTTGGACGGTGAGCAAATAAAAAGTTAGATCGTGGTATGTCATATGGATAAAAATAAAGCAAGTTAGGGAGGGGAATTTTGAATAGATTTCACTAGGAAGAGACAAGAAGGGTTGACTAAGGGGAATCTGGGTTTCAGAGGGATCAGAAGCAACCCATAGCAGAGCTTCCTAATGATGTGGATTTACTTCAACCTCATCCCAACTCACATGGAGGAAAAGAGGATCATTTCTGTGGGTGCTTCAGACCAAAAAAAGATGCTACCTCTCAAGCCAGGGCTCCTCTAAAGGAAGATATCTCTCCACCACTCCCTTCCCCTGGGCTCTTTTCAGCCAGTTAATCAGCTTCCCTACCCCTACCCAATAGTCAGCATGCACCCTATTACATAAGCAACTTGGTTTAGAGGGCCCTGGAGATAGATAGCAAGCTTCATCTGAGAGACATCTGTCTATCTTTCTTGGCATAATCTGTGTGTTCAGAGAACCAGTTTCCCACTGTACAACCTGAGAATTATTACTTCCATTCTGTTAGGTCATCCATGGCAAAGCTGTACAAAGGGCTGGCTTCTCAGTGTGCAAATGCCGGGCAAGATGCTTCCCCCACTGCAGGCCCCGAGGCTGTCCGTGACAGTGGGATCCACTCAGAAGAGATGCTGCAACCCTACCCTTCTGCTCCCGGTGCTGGCCCCAGTGTCACGTAAGCACCTGTTGCTGTGGAAAGGTTAATAGCAATGCCCTTGGGTCCCAGCCAGTATGTGTGAGTTAGCAAACTAGCCTGGATTAGGAGTATAATCTATGGGACTCCTCCTTCCCCACTGCCTCATCAGTCCTGTATGTGCCAGCCAAGCAGATGACCACATGCTTGGATCCCAGAGAAAGGCACTAATGGTAAGGGGCAAGCCCAGAGAGTGGGAAGAGGATGAAGTGGATATTTACTTTGTGGATGACTTCAACTCGAGAGTAACAAAAATTTATCTTGTTTCAAGTGCTACAAATAGAGCCAAACAATTAAATACCTAGAGATCATCCCAAACCGAACAGTATGGCTGTTATTGCACTCTGTGCAGGGAAAATAAAACCCATCGACAATCTGACAATCCTTTTAGTTAAAAGAGAATTGAGTCAGGTCAATATTTCGTTTCGCTGTTTCTTTTCACATCTGTAAACCTAAGATCTAGTTTCATTTTAAGACCACCAGGGTAAGATACTCAGTGTTAGCATTTACATTTGCATTCTTTATGGCAGAATTCTTTGCATTCTTGTGGCAGAATTAAAATATGAATACATAAACTAGCAGAATAACCATTTCTAGTCAGTGCCCATTTACATCTGTCTGGCAACTTAAGTCCAGCACAGTTGGAAAATCACGTCCCATCTGAGGGTATGCTATCCTAGTTTGCAAACTATGTAAGTTATTTGTTACCCATGATTCCAACAAACAAAAACCCTCCACGAAATTGGGCATATTCAGAGTGGTTGCTTTTTCTTTTTGGTAATACTTTGTGGGTGGAAGTTTGAGATGACTTCATAGCATGCTTCATAGCCAAGGTATATTTTTGAAAATTTATTATGAAAATTTAAAATTTACACAGAAGAGTACAGTGAACCGCATTTACCATCATCCAGGTTCAACAGTTATCATGTCATATTTACATCATCTAAGAATTTGTTTTTAAGTGTGAAGATCCACGGGTGGAACAGAAGCTGAGTTTCCATTATTTTACATGCCTCTGCTAGGGCAAGCAAGAGAGAGAAGAGTGTTGAAAAGAGGTACTTTGGGACACTAACAGGTGGTGAGGAGAGTCAGAGCTTCCACAGGGATAGAGACAAATCTTTGGCCCACTAGCCATCTCTGCGCAGTGCCTCCTTGCCTACGAGAACCTCAGACGGATCCTTTCGGGCATCCGCTCTAAGGACCACTATTTCCGTTCTCCCACTTGGGCACAGGGGTTCGTGGGAACTGCTCAGTCGGAGAAGTCAGGGGAGCTTGGTAGACGACACACGCAGGCGCCTGGGAGGCGCGGCGGAGAGGAGCTGGCGGGATATGTGTCGGTCAGGGCCTTGCGCTGCTCTCGGTGAGAGGCCCGCACTAACAAACAGTACGCACACCTCTTTCGTATTCTCTTTCCCCTTTAAAGACATTTGATGCCCCCAGGGAAGAAAAGCCAACAGCAGCAGAGCTTGATGGAGAGCATGCAGCCCGGGAAACCCAGCGACTGGGAGATGGAGGGCCGGAAGCACGAGAGGCCCGAGAGCCTCCTGGCGCCGGCGCAGTTCTGCGCGGCCGAGCAGGACGTCAAGGCGCTCGCCGGGCCCCTGCAGGCCATCCCGGAGATGGACTTCGAGCCCTCTCCGGCCGAGCCGCTGGGCAACGTGGAGCGCTCCCTGCGCGCCCCGGCCGAGCTCCTGCCCGACGCCCGCGGCTTCGTGCCCACGGCCTACGAGGAGTTCGAGTACGGCGGCGAGATCTTCGCGCTGCCCGCGCCCTACGACGAGGAGCCCTTCCAGGCCCCGGCCCTCTTCGAGAACTGCTCGCCCGCCTCTTCCGAGTCGAGCCTGGACATCTGCTTCCTACGGCCCGTCAGCTTCGCCATGGAGGCCGAGCGGCCCGAGCACCCGCTGCAGCCGCTGCCCAAGAGCGCCACGTCGCCGGCGGGCAGCAGCGGCGCCTACAAGCTGGAGGCGGCGGCGCAGGCGCAGGCGCACGGCAAGGCCAAGCCGCTGAGCCGCTCGCTCAAGGAGTTCCCACGCGCGCCGCCCGCCGAGGGCGTGGCCCCGCGCCTCTACAGCACGCGCAGCAGCAGCGGCGGCCGCGCGCCGCTCAAGGCCGAGCGCGCCGCGCAGCCGCACGGCCCGGCCGCCGCCGCCGCCGCCGCCCGCGGCGCTCCTCGGACCTTCTTCCCCCAACAGAGGTCCCAAAGCGAAAAACAGACCTATTTGGAAGTAAGGAGGGTAAAGTAAAACCGAACCGAACCCCGCAGCGCCGGCGGTCCCGGGCCTAGGTCTGCAGGGAGCAGCCCGAGCTCACCAGCGTGGAGGGGAATGGGCAGGCCCAGGCGAGGCTTTCGGGGAGGCGAGGCGGGCCGACGGGGTCGCGCGGGCCGAAGCTGCAGACCCGTGCCTCGTGGCCCTTGCAGGCGAGGGCCAGCGCCCGTTCTCTACTACCAGGACACACCGCGTGTCCATGTGTGAGGGCAAAGAGGTAGCAGAGAACACCCCGACCCATTTTTACACCTGCTTTGTCACACACCCACACACACACACACGTAAAGAGTTAGGGAGAGGTCCCTTCCTGCGTAGGCTTGTGGCACCTCAAAATTGCCCTTTTTATAAAGTGCCTCACGCAAGTGCCAGGCCTGTTTCTTCTGACGGTTAGGTGAACCTCCTTTAAATGTCCAGAGTATTGAACATGGTGCCCCCACAATTCTTATTTGTAGCCAGGAAGGAGACAGGTTGCCCCATCTCAGTGTAGACTGCCGAGGAAGTTTGCTTCATTTCTGCTTACTTTCCTTTTGACTGGAAAACGGTGTCACATTAATTTGTGAACTCCACTGGAACAGGGGCATCCCAAATAGTGAAAGAAGCATTGACTCAAAAACATCTTCTTTGGCCTCGATGAATGTTGAGGTATTTTGATGTCTAACCTTGGTGCCTGCAAGCCTTGGGGGCATCCAAAGAAGTGTTTAAACATGTATCCACCAAAGGGCTAACAGTTCCTGAGCAAATACTTAACCCTGTGTATGTGATTAGAGCAAAGCGTGATAGTTGCCAAGAGATAACCCTTCAAAAGTCCTATCCTTAAAGATGTCAGCTCTTTGCTGTTGAGATATGCAAAACTCCTTCTGTTCCATCTCTTCAAACATACTCTGTATGTTCCACCCCTGCCCAGCAGAGGTAGGGAAGGAAGGGTAGCCCTTCATGTTCTCTTAAGAGTCAAGAAAGAAGACAGTCTGCTTTAGTGTGAAGGACAACTGAGGTGTCAGGAGATCTAGGTTCTAGTCCTGGCTCTACTGCCCAACAGTTCTTGCTTTTGGACACTTCATTTGGCTTCTCTGGGTCTCTAGTTTTCTCATCTACAAAAATAAGACTATATATATATACTTTACCTACCTCACAGGTGAGGATCAGGCCAAATAAGATAAGGTTCGTAAATATGTCCTACTTTACAGTACAAATGGAAGATATTGATAGATTTAGTCACTAAATAGTATGGAATGCAATACAAATGCAAGACAGTATTGATAGATTTAGTCACTAAATAGTCTCTAAAAGCCCACTTCTCAAAATGTGGACCTTGGGCTAGTAGTGAATGCATTACCTGGGAACTTGTTATAGATGCAGCATTTGTACCCCAGACCTACTGAATCAGAATTTAGGAAGATTCCCAGGTGACTGATGTAAACATTATATGCATATGGGCAGAAGCATGCCTTAAGCCACTGGTTTTCAAAGCCAAGTGTGCAGAATGAGTACCTAGGCCTAACTCCAGAGACTCTGATCCAGAAAATCGGAGGTGGGGCTCAGGAATCTACATTTTAAATAGAGGCCTCAGCTGATCCTGTAAACCCAGAACCACACTTTGGGAAATATTGCACTAAGCCATCAAGATGTTGATCTTTATGGTTTAGTTATGAATCTTGGTAGAATCTGAGAGAATTTCTAGATTAGCTACTACAACCCAAGTTAAGTTCTCAAAGTCAAACCCATATGTTTCCTGAAAAAAATTCATCCTCATGCTTTGCTTCTCTGTCAGGAGGCAGTCATGCATCTAATTCATGAAACTTTCATGGCATCATTGGTATGGTTTTTGCTTTGACTTCTTGGATTCTTTTAAGGTTATTCAGAATTAAGTAGTTATTTTTAGGTTGCTTTTAAATTACAGTTACCTCAAAGTAAATATTTTGTTTATATAGCATGTAAATATATATATGCATATCTAGCTTGTATGCATATAAATTATATACACATCTACTGTTTACCACACATCACATTTAAAAAGAAACTAAAGAGTTCACAAAAGATACAGCTTATTTTTAGTTCATTTTACTTTACATTCAAAATATCATGGGTAAAAAATTGTAAAAGTTGTATTAAAGGCATGTTTGCAGGTTGGAAATATTAGTTAACATTTACTTCTAAGCAGATCTGACCTCTCAAAAATTTCCCTCTTTTATTTCTAAAATGGAGAGTTAGGAACATGAGTTTAAAACTAGTATTACAATTAAGGAACTTTCTTATTTTGTAGAAAGAGGAACACCCAGAGATTGGAGGGGATTATTGCTGGTTTTCTAGCAAGACAGTGTTGGTGCCAAAATAAGAATTTAATTTCTATACTTTTAAAACGTTAGCTAAATTTCTTTATTTTCTTATTTTTAATTATTGTTATATCATATTCTACTCTAGACTATTTGATGCATAGAAAATATTACACTCAGTAGAGAATTATCATCTTCCCACCTCCTGATTTTTTCATTAGCCTAGGTTTGCTTTAGTTGGGAGTTAGTGCCCATTGGTAGTCTTTTAGGGTGGGAGAGGAAAGTGACAAGGCAAAAAATTGTCCCACAGTCAGGATAGATAATAACTTTGGAAAAGAGTTTAAAAAATCCTTCTTTTGTGTTTTCAGGAGATGCATTTAGAAGACACCACCAGATTTTGTCCAAAGGAAGAACGAGAAAGTGAACAAACATCTTTCAGCGATCAAAATCCCAGGCAAGACCAGAAAGGGGGCTTTCGCAGCTCCTTCCGCAAGCTCTTTAAAAAGAAGTGAGTAGCCCTTAGACAAGACAGCATTGTAACTCATTTCCCTTTGGGCTAAGTCTTGAGGTTTTAACAGTAATAAGTATCAAGTAGCCTGGTCTCACACAACTGCTTCAAGTTCAGTGCTTGCTCCCAGTAGCCATGATTCCTACGGGGTGAAGATGTTTCTCAGTGGTATCTCCCAAACAAACTCAGCCTTCTCCCCTGCCTCTTCTGTCATTTATCCCTCCTTCCTTTTTCCAAAAATCATGTGTCCTGAGAGGAGTAAGCAGAGGAGGTCCCCTGGGACACAAGCTGGTGACAATCAAAGCCCTTTTAGACTGGGAGGAGTGGGATCCACTATTGGAGTTGGGTGTGAGGTGCGCCTTCAGAATCTCCCGCCTGTGGAAAGTTTTCTAAGGGCATCTCAGCACTTCTGCCTTTAGGGGCCTGTCATTATCCTGGGTGCTAGTTCATGTTTATTGGGATCTCTGCTAGGGTTTTTCCTGAATAAATGGATTTGGCTTGGGCCCTAGTCAAAAGTCACTTTAATGGAGTTTCCATATTCTATAGGAGGCAAAACCAAGGTGTTTTCCTTCTGTGGTCCTTCTGAGAGTCGAGGTCATTGTTGTCATATGAAACATTACCCACCAGGAATTCTGGCCAGCACTGTTTTCCAGTCTGTGAGTCAGTGGCCAAACCCCAAAGTAAAATGTAAGGAAGAGAGAAGTGAGCATTAACGTTTGACCATAGAGGGATTCACCAGTCTAGCCACTGCCTGCCTGAGAGATGCTATTTCTGTGTCCACTGGTCCTTAGGCCTACCTTTCTCCCCCTTAGAGAGATTTTCATTGCTGCTTAGTTTCTTTTGGTAGAGGAGGTTTTTGCAGTGAGTTTTAAACAGCAAGTCTTCATATTTTAGTGAGTGGAAAAGATAAAGGCATTGCTGCCTTCGGAGAGTTGCTGGTGAGTGAGGAGCACAGGGAAATCACTTTCTCTTTGAAGGTAGGAGTTACTGGCTGATTTAGATAATGGTTTTGATGGAAGAATTGGGGGTAGGCCTGGAGCAAGACTTTCTTTTTATGGTTTGTCTAATTCTCCTCCTATGGGGAAGGTGGTACTGGGATGAGTGGGTCTCTTATAGTTGGTGTCTTCCTGTTGTTACTGGACAAGGAGGAAGAGGAGGGAAGAGTACCAGTTCTGTAATTAGCCACAGCCCTACAGTCCCCTTTCAGTTTTGCTAAGGCAACCCAGTGCATGCATGCATGACTGTTGCTGGATCCCCAAACCACCCTCATTCAGGGATTGAGGAGTTAAGAATTACATACCTCTCTCTAGGATCACAGACTTAGATCTTTCTTGGTCCAGTGACTACCTCTGTCATCTTTGACATGGGTAGGAGGACTTGGAAGCAGACAAGTCTCCAGCCTTGACATTTAGGCTCCTAGTTCCTTCTAAGGACTCCAGACTCCTAAGGGCACTGCTTGAGCCCTTTTCTTTTTCTTTCTTTTGTTCTTTTTTTTTAACGACAGTATTCCCAAAACAAAACACCACTTTTTGCCCACTACCATTTATAATGACTGGGTGCTGTCAGTTGGAAAGCAATGAACAATAGATCCAGGAAAATGCTCCGCCAGTGACATGAAGCAGGGGATGTAGATTTGTCTTCTGTGGATCCAGAGGGCAGAACTAGGGGCAATAGGTAAGAGGAAGAATATACTAAAAATGTAGCTACCTGGAACTGGAGCTGGTTCCCTCATGAGGGAGTGGGTTCTTTTAAGTTGAGCTAGATGACTCTGGTCAGGGATACTATGAAAGTGATTCCTGCACTGGGTGAGAGATGGCTTAAGAAATCACCAGAGTCCTTTCTAGTGCGGAGATTTGCTTTATCTGTAGTTTGACTTTGTTGTAGCTCAATCTGAGTAATCACATCTTTTTATCACCTGAAATAAGAAATTAATATAGCCTTGGAACCTACCATTTTAAAGACCCACTATGTAGAAGACTGGATTTTATCTTTCTGTAGCCCCTCCATGGGCCTTGGTTTAATGTAGAGGACCTGCTGTGGGCTCTCCAAATCCATGTTGGTCAATTGCTTTCAGTCCTCTTTCAGCTTTTTGGGATTCTCCTTAAATGAAGGGCCAACGGATTCCCTTAGTCCTCTTGTCCTTTCTCATAGATCAGTTCCTCCTGCATCAATCATATTGCTGCTACCAATACTGGCACTGTCCTTTTTATTTAAAATCCGAAGTGTTATCTGAGTGGAAGTAAAGGTGGAGCCACACATATGACTCTCCCTCTGGCAGGCTTTTCTGGCTTTTTAGATCTGGCTTAGGACAGTCAGCACCATCACGTGCTTAGGGTGCCACAGTGAGCTCTTTGGCACTTTGAGGACTTGTCATGGGATAAAGAAGCAGCCTAAGTAGCTTCTCCTGAGTGTTTTCATCTGAGAAACATGGAAAGTTTACTTCATTATAACATAGAGAGGAAGGGCAGGGAGGCCTCAGTGTAGTGCAGGAAGACCAGTGGCTTTTAACTCAGATGAGAACACACCATTCTTCTCATTAATTAAGCATTCTTTCTTATATGCATGCCCTGTAGAAGACACTTGAATAGGAATTGTGAGTGACATGGTCCCAGCCATTACATAGGAACTTACACTCTGAGATTAGGCATGTGAACAATTATAGGAAGGAACCAGAAGAGACATTCAGCCCATTCTCCTCCTGTATGCCAGGAGGTCAGGCTGGCAGCAAGCCCTGTGACTTTAAGATGTGGCTAATCCTAGGTGCTGGAACCATTCCAGAGCCTGGCCTCACAGGTCCAAATGGGCCAGTGCCAGAAAAGCCACCTGTGCCATGTCTGGGACTCACTGCCTTCCTTCCCCACAGCCCTCTGGAGGCTCATTCCTGTCTACACTGACACACTTTTTGTTCCATAGGGGCTTGTTTGGCTGGTGGCCCCACACACCCAGAATGCTGCTTCGGGATGAAGCTAGGCATGGAGCCAGATGCAACAGAAAACCTGAGAAAGGGTTCTCTTCCCTCTGAGGCTGGGAGGGCCGAATGCTCATACCCACAAGGATTCAAAAGGGAGAGTCAAGTTGACATCATTAAAAAAATCCTGAAAAATGCCCACGATATTTGGGGAAAAGGATGACCTTCTGATTGTTTCCATCTCAGGCACAGTTGTCCCGGGTGGATACCAAGTCACATGTCCCTGAAAGCTGCCCAGAATTGATCAGAATAAAGGCTACATATCTTAAAGTTTGAAAATGTTAAGTGACTTTAAACATTTTAAATGAGGATTTGTAGAAGCCAGGAACAGACCTAATGTGATAGGCTGATGCTGGACTCAATACTCCCCCTGCCTTTGAGCAGGATGGAAGGCAAGCTATCTCATTCCAGAAGGATCTATATGGAGGCTATCAAAGACTTAAATCTAGATTATTCTGAGCCAGATGCTACTTCATCTTTATATATAAGTCTTACACTTAGGTAAATGAGTATTCTCAGTTGAGAGTATGGCAGTGGGGAAGAGGATTACATAAGATAATTTAGGAGTATGGAATGCAGACGGTACTCTCTCTTTTTAGCCTCAAATTCAGGGGGAGTGGAAGATGAGTATGGCTTCCACATGGTTGAGTCTACTTCTTCACCCATTCTCTTCCTCTTCAGCACTTTATAAACTTACATGCCTCAGAGTGTCTCCATCCCTGTCATCATCCTCCCTCCACCAATCATGCTAAAGGCTGTTTTCTTCCCTCCGACACAGAGAGAGTACTTCTACAGGGCCCCATATACAGTAATTATCAGTGAGTCCTCTTCTTTTGGTGTCTTCTTACCTGTTTTTGTATATGCCCAGCCTGGGCTGTGGAACAGGCCATGTGGTAGAGAGCAGGACTGCTAAAGAATCAATGGATGCTTTTATCCTCACCCTCTTCTCTACCTCCTTAAAGCCCATCTCAAGTCCCTCCAGTATTCTTACCCACTTTGTAGTCCTCTCTCGTTTTTCATTTCCTATATATCTTTAAAATTGAAGGGACTAGTTGAAGGGATAAACGTTTTTTATATTAATTAACCCTGATTACAAAGTTTCTCAGTAAGCCATTTAATTATTAAGTTAAGGGTCTTCAGTGTACTAAGTTCTGTCCAGCACAAAAGGAGTAAAAGAGAGAGTTCTTGCCCATTAGGAGCTTACAGTTCAATGTAAGGGGAACCTGGCTGTAAGGTATAGTACTTAGCACATTGTAAACACTCAAGAAATATTGATTAAATGAATGCTTATTTGCTTTCAGTCCTCTTCCAACTTTTTGGGATTCTCCTTAGAGGAAGGGCCAATGGATTCCCTTAGTCCTCTTGTCCTTTCTCATAGATCAGTCCCTCTTGCATCAATCATACTGCTGCCACCAGTACTGGCACTGTCCTTTGTATTTAAAATCTGAAGTGTTATGTGAGTGGAAGTAAAGGTGGAGCCACACAGGGCTGTTTATTTAATTACCAAAGCTGACTGGTTTGGTCAAAGGATGGGTGTTCTCCTGCTCCCTTACTTCTTGAGATATATACATATTCCTAAAGCTTTTGAGGATGGTCTTTCCAATGAGAGAACCAGCCCTTCTTAAGTCAGAGGATTCTGATTCTACCCCTGGCCCATTCCCAGCTCCAGACATGCTCTCAAGGTTTATTTGTAGCAAATCTACACTTGTATGACCTACCCAACTTGCTATTTTCTTTGTCTCTGTCACTCGAGTGGAAGGCAGGTTAGCAACAAGTCTGTTGTCTTTTCCTCTTTCCATCAATTGCTTGGATTGACTGTCTCAGAATGTCCTGGCAGCCACTGTGGCCTTCCCCAGCGTGGGCCTGCCTGTAGTCAGCCAGAATGGCTCTAGGAGCTCAACAGCCATTTCTGTTTTATAGAGAAAGGGAATAAAAGCAAACACTCTGGCCGTTTCTCCTAGATTCTGCAGGTTATTTTCTAGGAATTTAGGTATGCACTACTTCAGAGCCACACATTTGGAAGAGTCCAGATGGCCACCTACCACATAAACATTACAAATTATCTTTAAGAGGATGAAATGAGCTTTTAGTCATGGCCACAGTAGAATGCAGATTTTAAAAAGGATTAGCAAGTTAGCCATTAGTTAATTAATAGTTAATTAATATCAAGAAATGCCGAGAAATTTAGATATTGGAGACACAGGGAAGGTACAACTTGTGAGAAGAGCAGTTAAAAAAGAAAAAAATTAAGCTGAGTTTGTGGACTTTCAAAACTAGACAGGGCGATTTTGGCATTTGTTTCAGAAATGGGAACGCAACTGGTGAAGATTTCTGTGGTCCTTGGGGCTGGTGGTGACATCAAAGCTTTCCCATTTCCAGGTAAACACTAAAACAGTTGCATGTTGGAACCATCAAAGTGTGACATGTTGGGTTTTGGAGAGATCAGATATAGTTAAGAGGGGAAATGTGAGGTAAAGATTTCAAGTTTTTACTAATGACTTTCTGATGAGGAACTGTCACATGGGGGAACGGTTCAGAAAAAACAGCAGCCCAATTCAAATACTGTTCCCTGCTTCCTGTCCCTGAAACTACAGGCACAGCTAGACTTATAAATAATAGAAGATATAGGGAAAGAACGAAGTGGTCAAAATACATCTTCCTATCATTTTGGGGACAATTTTACTAAGCAGGGATGATCTGAACTGGAGGTAGGTGGGAGTTCTGAGAGATGAGAGAAGGCCTGGAGTTTTAGGGTGGGCCACGTGGAGGTTGTTACAAAGGGAGAGTTCAGGGGAGTTCCTGAAGAGGAACCTGACCCTACCCAGGTGTCATCTTGTTTGATATGTACCTAGATGTATTGGAGTTGAGAGATAGAGTAGTATTTCCTTTCTGTACTGGGATGTAGTAAAAAAGTGCTCCTTACCAAGCAGAAGTAGAAAGAATGGTGGGCAGCTATGGCTTCATCTGTGAGATCAAGTATCAGGGTGAAAGGTGAAAATATCTAGTCAGTCATCAGGTTTCCAGATATCAGGATTTTAGTCTTTGTGTGGATCCAACTTCTTTCCTTGAATAATGCAAAGAGATGTTTGAATTCTGCCCAATTAATTCAGTAAATGATAGAGTCATAATTAACTTATCCACGAACAACAATGAGGACTCAATAGTGTACCAGAAGAATAGTGAAAGAACTTGGAGGCCACTTATCCTTCTTTTGTGGCTAGTGGAAGCATATCTGACTCAGCCTCAGTATATGGAGAACTTGTTCAGGTGTGTAGGAGCTTTGGACAAAGAACTTCATGTCTAACATCACTTTCATACATCCTGCATAAGGTTTTCTGATATTGGTTCCTATTGTCTGGGCTAGTTTTACCCATTTTAGTCCAGAGTTTAAGCTAGCCAAAGCCCCAGTCTAGCTTATCAGAGGTTATTTCCAGAAAGCCTCCTCCCTCCAGGGACTTCTGAACAAACTGGAAAAGGTGCAGAGCTGGAATGGATTACCCAGTGGCTTAACCAAGATAAAGGAAGAATGCACCCTCGACTGGGGACTCAAATGGACTGATTTGAGTTGCTGACTATTGATTGATTGGCCTTGGTCCTCTTTGTGGTGGTTGAGATTATAGTATCTCCTAAATCTGATTACTGTACTCATTTCTGCATTTTACCAAATGTAGCATATATGTGTGGTTGGCTTCAATAAATCTTTCATTTAAAAATGAAAACAAGAAAAAGCAAGAGTTTGTAATGTGATGCCAAATTCAGTAAAGGCCCTTGGTAACATTGGTTGAGAACAATGAATTCCATCCACTTTAGCCTAAGAGACTTCCTTGGTAATTTGTGTTGTTACTTCATTGAATCAAAAATAGGATTTCTTGAATTATCTGAGCTTTTATTCCCTATTATGATGTTATTACACAATATCTTGCACTGACATATACAGTTATCACAATTGTTCCCATAAAGCATTAGAAAGATATTCTTTTTATGTTGGATGCAAATCTTAGATACCCATGTCCTGAGTCATGAAATTCAGGGAGTAAAAATTATTCCAGATCTAGGAAGCAACTGTTTTACAAATGCAAAACAATTTGGATAGATAAAATATTTGAAAACAATTAAAACCAAATCAACCTGTACTTTATCTGTGTGCTGAGATTTTAGGTCCAGTGGATCAGAATACAGGGAAAAAACTAATGAGAATCCCTCAATGGATCCTTCACCCACCAAACAAGATTTCTTCAGAAACCGACTTGCTCTTGCAAATGACCTTGACCAAGGAACAGCTGTGTAAAACATACTTAA
>CAUYRT010075261.1:0-12370 GCA_963574885.1 Lepilemur ruficaudatus
AGTCCCAGCTACTCGGGAGGCTAAGGCAGAAGGATCGCTTGAGCCCAGGAGTTTGAGGTTGCTGTGAGCTAGGCTGACGCCACGGCACTCACTCTAGCCCGGGCAACAGAGTGAGACTCTGTCTCAAAAAAAAAAAAAAAAGAGCTTAGTTTGGACAACTCAATTCAAACTACCTCTGAGTATCTCGGCAGAGATGTTGAACATGCAGGCACAGCCAGGATCAAAAAAGGGGTCTGGGCTACAGATAAAAACTTGGGAGTATTCAAAATATATATGGTAACTCAAGACACAGAGTAGACAAGATTAAAGTGAGAAAAGAGGAAGACTAAGGACCAAGACTTGTGAAAGTCCATAAATTAAAGATACGGTAGGAAAAAAGGCTGGTGGGAAGAAAGGAGGAAGGGGATATTAGAATCTAAGAGAAGAGAGTTGACTTCAGGAAGGAAAATTTTGAATCCAAATAAACACCTACTCCAGAAAGGCAATTAGGAATCTCCGGTCCAAGAATGAGTCAAAGGGAATTCCCTAAAAATAGAGTCCAGCTCCAATTTACTCTGGACATTCCAACTCATTAGTTAAGCAACAATAAATTCAGCCAAAACTGATAAATCTTACAAAGATGTGGATGAAAATAATCTTTGTAATTATTTGAGAGTTGAATGTAGTTTAGAGATTAGAGGGTAAGACTGGGGTATATGAAGTTTATCCCACTTCTGTAGAAGAAAAACACCAAAACTTACTTTGAAATCCTATACATTTCTTATGTTTCAAAGGTTTTAGATAACTTCCAGATGGCTAAGCCTTTTAGCATGTTAAAATGCATTTTGAGAGCAAAAAACATGTAGTGTTCATCTTTGTATCTTCAGCATCTAGCTCAGTGCCAGACATATAAGCACTTGATTTAAAAAAAAAAAAAAAACAGGTCACTGAATAAATGAATAGGCACCAGAACACTTTTGTCCAAACTGTGTTGGTGCTACAGCAACATAGCCTCAAAGAACAAGCTTTACCAAGAGCTCATTCACTCTTCATTCATTCCTCAGAACACTTCATTTCTCAAGAAGTATTATAAAATGCTATCTGCAAAGAGATCATCTTATCCTTGTTTTAGGAAAACCCTTTGGGTAACACATTCCACAGGTCTGAAAGATAATATAAACCTTTATTATTTAGGAGTACTGTCAGCCAACTACAGTCCTTGCAAAATTCAAGATTACTACTACCATGTGCCAGCCAGTACTAATGACATAGTCATTCATTCTTCAACGCTGTAAAAATAGCAATGTTCTGACTTAACAGAGTAATTTAAACAATACATTTTAATAGGTCCTTACTTCCACACAAGCAAACTCATCTGCTGTAGTAGCATGTTTGAAAACTATTGGCACTTAGCTGATACTAACAGTTCAGAAATGTTTTCTATGTCTTAATTTCAGATTAACGATATCAGCCAAAATCTATCTTCTCAAACCTATTCTCAAAGAAATGGTCTTACAGAAAGAATAATTCTACCCTTTCTGTGCCTAAATTTTTATCAAATATTTTGAATAGGAACCACATATTTCTATGGTACAATAAAGACATGAATTCCGAAATAAGTTATTACACCCCCCATTGCACTCATCTATCGAAGGGAACACATCTCAGTTTTGAAATGTGAACAAACTTCAAATAAAGTAAATAAACAGTTTTTTGGAACTCACCACTTTGCCCTGAATCAGGTATAGAACAAACATTATATATTTGTTAAGAGAATGATGCTCTGGATTTTAATTACATATCTTGTATTCTAAGATTCCAGTTACTGAATTGATAAGCAAGCCTGGAGCTGGGGTCTAGGTGGCTAATCAGAGACAGAGCCCTGTATTCCTTCTTTGGCTGATTTATACAAGAAGAAAAATTAACAAAGGATAACAGCACTTATAAGTACAATTCTTATGTGGAGATGTGTTAAGTTCTTAAATCCTTTGAATTAAAGGCTAAAACTCAAATTTACCTTCATGAACTGATTAGAGAAAATGACTGGGTCCTTTGCTCCTTTTTAAGAGAATTGTGTTGGCAACCTAGAGCAAGCAGAAAACCAATTTTGAAGTCACACAATCTAAAAAAAGTTAAAAGCACTGACCTTTGAAAAGGAAGTTTGAAATGCTTTGGAAAATGCACAACAGTTTAACACAAGTAGTCAATAAAATTAAGCCATTAAGAATCAGCACAAATATTAACAGATCTTCCATTTAACTTCTATGAATTCTCTTCAAAATGCTCTTTGCCTACAGCACACTGGGCACAAAGATCTAGTGAAAACTAAGACGCTATTTGTTTACCAGAGCTTTTTATCTTTTACAGAGAAGAGTCAATTTGTGTTTCATTAATTCTGCTATTACACAGCTATTAACAAAGCCAAAGCCAGTGCAATGATACAACTCTATGCTACATTAAAAAAAAAATCAGCAAACAATTCACAATATTTTTAGTCAAGAGCTCTGGAATTAAAGGTTTTGGGGGGTTTCTTTTTGCATGCTTATTCTTAATAATACTTAAACCCTCTTTAGGGGGAAAAGGATTTGGTTCCTAAGTGACACTATTAATCTTTTTTCCTGCAGATAGTAATGTACTCGAGATAACGCTGTTTTCTGCTTACAGAATTCCCTTTTATATAGCTTGATTTTTATAGCGCTTTCACATGTATTCACTTGAACGTGCACACAATACAAACATAACAATTTTAGACTTATCACGCATACAAGATAACCCGTATCCAGAACTCACTCAAACTTGATTTACTCGATTTCACAGTCTTGATGCTGACAAAACAAACCGTGAGAACAATGCAATCTGTACCACTGCCAATTCTCAATGAACAAAAATTCCTTCAAATGATAAAAACCAAACTTGCCCACTTCGCAAAGGAAAAGTAATCGCAATCAAACAATCGCAATAGAGGGGGAAAAAATCTAAACCACAGATTCACGTCAATCTTTTCAACTCAAAGGTCCAAACGCAGCCGCCAATCACAACTGCCGCCAATCACACAACTGCCCACAATCACAGCATTAGCGCCTTCTCTTAGTTTTGAAGCTGGAGACTCAAGGAAAAACAAACAAACAAAAAAAACCCAAAAACAACAAAAAAAACCAACAACAGTCCTCCAAAGTTTCACAAAGTGGGGGGAAAAGTCATTTTAAGTAAAGAAAACGAGTTAATCAAGAGCTGATTAACCCAGTTCTTCCGCCCCCCTCTTTCCCGCTTCCAGCCCTCGAACTAAACCTCCTCTAGGCAGGAGGCCCGGCGGGGAGATGTTAGAAAAGAGTCAAACGAACCCGCACGCCGCACGGCGAGACAGCAGGGGCCGAGGTCGCGCAGACAAAGACCAGCCCGCGAAGCGCCGGAGCGGCGAGGGGCGGCCCCAGCGCACTCTGTGCCCCTAACCGCCCGGAGGAGTTGGGAGCCCCGCCTGAGCGCCAAGTGCGCGCCGCCGCTGCCCCGGCTCCCTCACCGGTCCCCGGGCCCGCCGTCGCCGCGGCCCGGGCCCACCCCCAGGCCGTTTCCCTCCCAATTTGGAAACCACACGCCTGGGGACAAAGAGGGCGGGTGCGCGGGGGGCAGCGTCGGGACGCGGGAGGCGACGCCCCTCCGGGCTCGGCGGGAACCCCTCGGAGGCGCCCCTCTCCCTCCTCCCAGCCCCGGTCGCGCTCCTCCCCGGACCCCGGACCCTCTCCGGGCTCCCTACGAGTCCTCCTGTCTCTCCCCGGGGTCCCGCCCCTGGCCCACTTCTCCTCACCCGGCCCTGCGGCCGCCCCTCGCCCGGCGGCGGGTTCCCCCGGAGCCGCCTTCTCCGCCGGGCCTCGGCCCGTCCCGCCGGCCGCCGCTTCATGTGCCCCGCGTCGCCATCGCCTTCGCCGCCACCCTCGCTGCTCCTTCGCTGCCGCCGCCGCCTCAGTCTCCAGGAGAGGCTGAAGCCGCTCCCGCCGCCACCGCCTCCTCCCGCTCCCGCCGCCGGGACCCGCGGGGAGGCGCCTGCGCACTACGCGCCCCGGTGGGGGCGGGGGCGTCCCGCCGCGGCCTGGGAGCGGGGGGCGCGTGGCACGTGGCGCTGGGGTGGGCGGGGGTGCCCCGGAGCGCGCGGGCGGCGGCGCGAGCGCCAACTTTCTGCGATCCGGTCCGCGCGCGCTCCCGGGCGGTGTCAGACGCGGCGGAGGCGCGGAGAGTGTAGGACCCACCCACCAGGAGTCCGGACCCGAGGTGGGCGCAGACTTGGCTCTGGGCACTTCATTCCTCCAGCTTGATTCTCGGGACGGGAGTCCCCCGCCAGCCGTGCCTCAGTTTGAGCGGGCTCCTAACGGTGCCGTGAGGACTCGCCTTACCTGGGTATCCTGGCTTGGTTCAGTGAGCTCGGGAGTTGTCCTCGATGCGCTGCGCCGAGGCCTTGGTCCGGTGCAACACGGGTGCTGATGCCCGGTTCTAGGTCCTGCTCTACAATTACTCGACGAATATCCCACCGGCCCTCGGTGGGTCAGCCATCCTAGCTGCGTTGAGTCGTGGTTTTTAGAGGCATTCTAGATACTTTTCAGGTCCTGAACTTCTTGGATTAGCAAGACCCTAACAGGCCATTTCCTCTTAACTGCTTGCGTGCCAGCAAGATCCCATTCAGAGGACTTTCTAAAAAACTGCGTGCATAGGAATCTCCAGTTTTAAACTGCCTGGCAAGAAACTGAAAATTCCCCAACTGCTTTAAGTAGAGTGAGACCTTGGGTAACAAAGGAAGGCTTTCTGAAGAGATGGGAGAGTACTTTACCGTGTATAGTGTCTTAACGGCTTCTGTGTTCCTGAATTATCTCATTTGAGCATCACAATACAAATGGACAGGCTTTTATTTTGCCCCTTTAACCAGAGAGGAAATTAATGTCTAACAAGTGTGGTTACTTGCTGCAGATCAGACACTCCCACCCAAATGCAAGGGCTAATTTAAGGGTTGAAAATCTGAGGGCTAGGCATCTAATCCACTGACAGGTTTTGTTTGGCCCCGATGGTGTTTCCCAAAATTATGAATTAATTGTCAAAATTTTAACATCCGTACTTCTGGCTTTTCTCTAAAAACTCCAAAAATGTGCTCACTTTGAGCCTCTATTTTCACGTGGCAACTATTTCTGAGGAAGCTTTTTTTATCCAGGGCTGGCACCATCCCCACTCAGCTACTTGAATCGTTAATTACCTGCTTGGCCTCTGAATATTTAAGTACTTCTCCCTGTGCTTGCCTTACCCCAGTGGGCCCCCTGCCCCTTATCACATTAACTCTCTACAGATGTATTTAAAATGATGCTTGTGAAGACCCTGGAAATGTTAATAAAGGACATGTTAATTAAAGTAACTCAGGAGGCAACACCATTGCATGTGTTGACTAAAATATGAAAACTCTCACGGTCTGCTAGTAATTGCAAGTGTAAATTGGTGAAAATCACTTTGGAAAACTGTTTGGCAATATCTACTGTCAGGGCTCAGAAATGATACCCCAAATAGGGCGCTTTGGCATGCTGAGTACTTGGAGCTAAAGGAGATTGGAAGGCCTCAGAAGTCTCTCCCACCCTCTTTCTCCCCTGAAGTGAATCACAGAAACAAAAATTTCTCTTCCCAAAGGCTGGTCATAAAAACCAGAGCCCTCCTCTCCAAAAGCAAGCCATAAAATGTAAAAAACTCACATCACTCTCCCCTTTGTCCCTTCCCCCTTGAAGACCATCATTCCAGAAGGGTCCTACTCCATACCTGGGAGGAAGGAATGCTATGCAGCAAGGACAAAAAGAATCTGAACACACAGGCCTTGCTAGGTTCCCCCGCTCAGTCTGTTACCACTAGATCATACCCTTTTTTTGTCCAATTACATTTCTACACAGCTAGTGTCCATTTTTCAGCGAAACTAAGCATAAAGACAGACAATGTTCCTTGGGTCATTGAGTCTTCATTTCTGAAGGCTCTTGTGTCACATAAAACCTTAAGTAAATTTGTTATGTTTTTCTTTTGTGAATATAGCTTTTGTTATAGGCGTGTCAACTGTGACCCTTATGATAGGTGAGGAAAGGTATCACACCTTTCCGCCCCTACACTACTAGAGCTGACCTATAAGTGAATACACTATGACTTTGAAATTCCATGGAAATTCCATGGAGATATGTACAACAGTTCACCAAAATACATCAGAGTATTCATAGCAGCACTATTTATAACAGCCAAAAAACTGGAAACTACCCAAAATGCCCATCAACCATAGAAGGGATAAATTGTGTTATATTCACAAAATGTTACATTATGCAGCAATGAGAGTGAACAATCTATAATTACACACAAGATAGATGAATCTCACAAAAGTTTCCATTTATATAAAGTTCAAAAACAGGCAAAAACTAATCCATGCTGTTAGAAATAAAGATAGTGGTTATCTGTCAGGCAGGATGGTTAGTAGAAGGGAACAGGAGGGGGTTTTTGGGGGACTGGTCATGTTCTGGATTAGTATGCTGAATACACAGGTGTGTTCAGGTGATACATTGACCTGTATTCTTTTCTTTTTTTTTCTTTTTTGGGACAGAGTCTCAATCTGTTGCCCGGGCTAGAGTGCTGTGGCGTCAGCCTAGCTCACAGCAACCTCAAATTCCTGGACTCAAGCAGTCCTCCTGCCTCAGCCTCCCAAGTAGCTGAGACTACAGGTATGCGCCACCATGCCCGGCTAATTTTTTTCTATATATTTTTAGTAGAGACGGGATCTCGCTCTTGCTCAGGCTGGTTTCGAACTCCTGACCTTGAGTGATTCTCCAGCCTCGGCCTCCCAGAGTGCTAGGATTACAGGCATGCACCACCACGCCCGGCCCGACCTGTATTCTTTTGATAGTGTGCTTTTCTGTGGCATATTAAGACTTCCTTAAAACCCTTTAAAATCATATGAAAGCATTATATATGTCTATATAATATATAAATAATGAAGATATACAAATAAATGTGTATAATTTTTATATCTATACAGATGTTCATTAGGTATTATCTTCCTATAAATTCATGAATGAACTTGCCAGGGAAGACTTCCCATCTTTTGTTATTGCCCATTCTTCAAGGAGATTGGGAACAATACACTCACTTGGTAAATTTGTTACTTTAGTACCAAGCCTGCAGCTTTTAAAGATTGTAAAAATTAGACTCAAAGAAGCTAAGTTATTCTACCTGTAGGTAGTTTAAAAATCAGAAAGATAACCCAAGGCTCTTTTCTCCTAGTCAGGACTCTTCTTTCTCTCTTCTGTCACTTTGCCAGCTAGTGACATCCTTAAATCCCATTACAGGTGGGGAAACTTAGGTCAGAAACCTAGGCCAGAGACTCTTGGGCCCAAACATTCACCAAGATCAGGAGCAAACCAGTTTGTCCAATAGAATGTGAGCTCCCTGGAGGCAGGGATACTGTGTCTCAGCTCCTAGAACAGAGCCTCCCACATAGTAGGTACTTAGGAAGTACATGCTGAGTGAATGATCACCATTCCTGGGACAAAAAAGACAGGCTACTGGAAGGAAGGGGGGAAAAAGCCCCAAGTTTCCAACAGGGAAATGGGTCTGGTTTCCAGCACGAGCAGGGTGTGGTGGAGCCCACTCCCGGGTGCTGTGAGAACCAGTCACTTTTAATTCACATGGGGCCAAGGCAGAAAAAGATCAAAACCCAATTTGAGAACTTGAGAGTCACCCTGGGGCTCTGTGGTTTGGGAACAGTAGGGTCAACTTGAAGGCTACAGTGTGTCACTATTTCCATTACACATTTTCCAGGGTCCCCACTTGCCTGGTAAACTCAGAGCAGATTCCTGCCTTGGAGGATAGAAATAGAGGCCCAAAGAGGTAGGTTTTGAGAGCACTCCTTGCTGGCAAGAGGAAGTCCTGCCTGCCCCAGGCTGGCTGGTGAGCAAGGAAGAATTGTTAAAGAAGTTCTTGATGACTCCTGCTAATGAGGCAGAGGTATTAGTAGCACAAACTGCCCTCACTGCCCTCCCTCTCTGCTAATCCCTAGCAGTTTCGGTTAACCTGTGGGACACATTATCCTGCTTCTCCTCGCCCTTGCCCACAGGGATGTTGGCTGAAGCAAATTGTCTTTTGTTGTTGTCAAAAAACATTCTTGAATAGGTAATACAAGTTGTATAGAATGAATGCAAAACAACCTCCCACCAGGTCTCTCCTGGGGGCCCTGTTAGCAGTTTCCTGTGTATTAATGCTGAATTTAAATTAAGGTCAATTTCCTTAGAGGGAGGGGCAGATGTATTACAGTACGTTCAGAATGTGGAGGTGGGAGTTGGGGCAAGTTAAGGAGACCTGCTGTGGTACCACCCACCAGGCGGGGACTTCTGGACAACCCTGAACACAGTGCACTGGCCCAGGACTGAACTTGTCTTGGTGAGAAGTGTGTAGTGCTTGAATGTCTGGAAGCTCTAAGTTCAAAAGTCCACTCTGCCCAGCTGTTTGCACTCTTGTTTATTTGTATTTTTCCCCTCCGTGGGAAGGCAGATGGCATGTTTACTTGTATTTTTAACATGGTTGTGAGAATGAGATGATGAAATGTATATTAAATCACATTATACATTGTTATATGTTATTTTCTATTGTAAAGTGGTTTGTAGTGGTTATCACTATTGGTTGGATAGCTTAGTCTTAGCCATTTACTTGCTGTGTGGTCTGAGTAAGTAACTTAACCTCTCTGAGCCTTGGTTTCCTCATCTGTAAAATATGACACCCCTCTTGGGATGATTGTGAAGATTAAATAAAATATGAAAATTGTCTAAACCTTGTGGGCTCTCAAGACATTAGTCCCCTTAGTGGGATGCGGTGGCACAGGCCAATAATCCCGGCTACTTAGGAGGCTGAGGCAGGAGGATCACTTGAGCCCAGGAGATTGAGGCTAGCCTGGGCGACATAGTGAGACCTCATCTTAAAAAAAAAAAAAACAACCCAAAACTTTAATTCCTTCCCATTTATTTTGGTAGAGATTGGGGGGGGGGGGGTGCTTCAGGCTGGTCTAGAACTCCTGAACTCCTGGCCTCAAGTGATCCTCCCACCTCAGCCTCCCAAAGCGCTGGGATTATAGGCATGAACTGTGGTGCAGTACCTAGTTCCCCATAGTGTGTTTTAGAGGAAGCAGGGTAGTTTGAATATTCAAAAGCACACAACATGAGAACCTTAGCAAAACATTTCAAATCTTTGGAGTGCCCTTTCGCCATCTGAGCCAGGGGTCCCTATCGGTGTCCTCAGAATTGTTCCTTCAGATGACGTGATTCTATAATGTCATGATTCCATAGTGTCAGCATTACTACAGTCTGATTCAGCCTTCCAATCACCATTATTCACACCCTCTTAAAATCTTTTATTTTATTTATTTATTGTTTTGAGACAGAGTCTCACTCTGTTGCCCAGGCTAGAGTGCCGTGGCGTCAGCCTAGCTCACAGCAACCTCAAACTCCTGGGCTCAGGCGATCCTCCTGCCTCAGCCTCCCTAGTAGCTGGGACTACAGGCATGTGCCACCACGCCCGGCTAATTTTTTCTATATATTTTTAGTTGGCCAATTGATTTCTTTCTATTTTTAGTAGAGACGAGGTCTCCGTCTTGATCAGGCTGGTTTCGAACTCCTGACCTTGAGCGATCCACCCGCCTCGGCCTCCCACAGTGCTAGGATTACAGGTGTGAGCCACCGTACCCGGCCCCTCTTAAAATCTTTTAAAATACATGAACAGCCCGGGTTCGGTGTGGCAGACGTCTTGAATGCCGGAAAAGATATTTTTTATTTTTATTTTTTACCATCAGGCAAGAAACCACCACCTATTTTCAAAAGGAGAGGGGTATTACTACCCCCTCCAGGAGGCTGCCTCTACCTAGCCACCTTATCTGGAAACTTCCACTGCCTCTTCCTGTTACCCCACTGCATACCCCTCCAGTCCCCCAGACACCACTATATGGCCTAACTTTTCCTCCCCCGTGGTTCCTCCAGCCCTTCAACCCTGGTTCTTCCAATTTCAAACCCAACTGGAAGGATCTGTTCCTTGTCTACTTCATTCTTCATCATCCCCTCACTCACAGCTCTCATTAGCTCAAGGCAAAAGCTACATGTCCCTCTCCTCCTCTGTTTGGTCACTCAGCTCTGTTGGGCTATATATAGCACAGCTGTGCCTTAGAGTGTATTGAGAGCTTCACGGCTTAGTCCCCCCTGTCCCCATCCCTTCCCCCTCCCCAACACAGTTAGGGTGAGGAAGCCCAAGAGGATGGGGGAACTGGGGGAGATGAGAAAGGAACCACACAGAATATGGCAACCCTGCCATCTGTTGTCAGGGACTCTCCGTTTCTCCCTAGCCTGCTCCCATTCCCTGCCACTTGCTCCGTCCAGAGGAAGAGGAGCAGAAGTATATGGGAGAATTCCAGCAATCATCCTGTGGAATGCTTACACTAATCCTATGGGTAGATGCTACCTCAATTTTATATCCGAAGTCATAGACTCAAAGAGATTCAGTGGCGTAACCAAATACTTAGTCGGTGTATGGGCTGATTGATCCCAGGGTTGACTCTGCCTGGACTAAGTCTGTCTGCATCATTCATTTAGATCCCTCTAAATCAGAATTTCTATTGGTGTGACCTGATTTGGAAGAAACAGAGGTTTATTAAGCAAATTACTAATGCAGAAATGCTTAAATGGAAAACAATTATTAAAGACTTGGCTTCTTAACAAAAATGATGCTATCATAATTTTATCTTCTCTATTTACTAAAGCAGGACTCCACAGAAATCTGTTCCTTGAAGTTTTAGTTACTGTATGTTCTCAGAAGTTTTTGAAATAAAAAGAAAAAAAGCAACTTTCTTTTATCATAGAGATGGGATCTTGCTGTCACCCAGGCTGGAGTGCAGCAGTGGCATGATCATAGCTCATGACAGCCTGGAACTCCTGAGCTCAAACGACCCTCCTGAGTAGCTGGAATTACAGGCAGGAGCCATTGACTCGGCTTATATTTTTTCTATTTTAAGACTTTCCCTCCACTTTACACAACTTCTCCCAGGTTAGTCCAGAGCAGTGAGATTTAATTTTAGGAGTGGTTAGAATTCTGGACCTTTTTCTGTCACTTACTAACCTTGCGCAAGACATTAAACAGAGCCTCAGTTTTTCATCTGTGAAATGGGGATAATAATAGTACCTACCTCATAGTTGTTGTACGGAGTAATCTACATAAAGCAATTAGCCCATAGAAGGTACTCAGTAAATCATAGCAATTATAATCATTTCTCAGTTTGGGGCTGGCATGCTGTGCGAGCATCAACATAATCCCAGTAGGAAGAAGCTGAACTTCACTCTCCGTAGCTTGGTCCCTGTTCTTCAAAGAACTTGGAGTTGATCCTGATTCCTGCTGCCTCACGCAGACATTTTCATCCCCCCACTGCGGCCCAGACCAGTGAGGGCATATACAATCCATCTCTTGAGAATTCAGGCCACTGTTGGGACCTGCACAGGAGGGCGTGTGTGAAAGGCTGGGAGGAGAGTTCCCATGGACGCTGGGGATACGGGAAGGCCCTGGGGAGTTGCTGTGACCCTGGGTTTCTTCCTAGAGCAGTGAGTGTTGGGGAGAGAAGAGGGACATCAGCTGCTGGACAGATTTCCAGTGCTGAAAAAGCCCCTCTGGGACAGATATATGGGGCTGAGTCATCTAGGGAAGCAACAAAGGAGTGGGACTCTCACTGGTGCACCCTATCTTTTCCCATTTGCTTAGCAAGTACTTTTGCTTCTCCTCATCAAGAGTCCAGTGAGGAGGGTTTCAGTCTGGCTGGCTCCCTGGAGGTTGGTATTGCAGTCAAGAGTGCAAACTGGAGCCAGCCAGACCTGGGTTCAGATCATGAAACTGCCGCTTACTAGCTGTATATCCTCAGACAAGCAATTTAGCTTCTCTGAAGGTCAGTTCCTTTGTGAACAAACTGCTACTTACCATATAGAATAGTTGAGAGGTCTGAAATATAGATCTTGAGTACAGAATAGTGCTAATGCCAGTCATTGTCATCCTTGCAACCTGAGTGGGCTTCAGCCCCACAGACGGTATACAGAGCTCTGGAGACATGAGGAAAGTCAGTCCAGTTTTGTTTTAAACTCCTGGATAAATCTCCCTGGTCTGGAAAGCATCTTTGAAGAGATCAAGACTAAGACCAGGGAGCCTATCTCTTACAACTAGGGTATTTTGTTTATATCCCACATTGTTCATAAGAGTATCTGGGCCAGGCAGGGTGGCTCACCCCTGTAATCCCAGCACTTTGGGAGGCCGAGGTGGGAGAATTGCTTGAGGCCAGGAGTTTAAGACTACCCTGGGCAACATAGTGAGTAGTCCCAGTAGT
>CAUYRT010075265.1:0-12637 GCA_963574885.1 Lepilemur ruficaudatus
AGAGACCTAGCTTTTGGCCTACCTTGGCTTTTGACATGCTTTTCTCAATAAGCTCAATCATTTCTAGCTTTTGATTTAAAGTGAGAGAATTTTCACTTGACTCTTTCACTTGAGCACTTAGAGGCCATTGTCTAATGTAAATATTGTTATGTCTCTGTGAATAGGGAGGCCCAAGGAGAGGGAGAGAGACAGGAGAATGGTAAAGTAGTCAGAACACACATACAACGTTTGTTAATTAAGTTCACTGTTTTATATGGGCATGGTTTGTGGTGCCCCCAAACAATTAAAATAGTAACACTAAATATCACTGATCACACATCACCATAACAGATAAAATAATAATGACAAAGTTTGAAATATTACTAGAATTACCAAAACGTGACACAGAAACATGAAGTGAGCACAGGGTTGCCACAAACCTTCAGTGTGTAAAAAAAGTGCAATATCTGCAAAGTGTCATAAATCAAAAGGTAATAAAATGAGGTATGCCTGTATATTACATATCTATACTTGTAAATGTATTTTACAAATCTGTTAAAAACTCAGAAAACCATGTAAACTGATGATTTGCATTTGTGCTTGTTATCTGAGATCTTTTGCATTGAAAGGGACTGTTTTATTTGACACAGCAGACTCAGTGAAGGCAACAGGTTGAAACAGGCAACTTTGAAAGAATGGGCAAGATTGGCATTAAGAGCTACTTATAATCTCTGCTCTGGAATCTTCTATAGTTTAAATAAGTTTATTGTCTGTTTTGGAGGGCAAGTAATAAGAAATGGAATAACTACTTTGAGACAAATTATATAAAAGAAGCATCTAAGGAAGTTGCTCAGGAGTAATTGTTTAGAAAGGATGACAGTAGCAAGCTGAATTACAACCTCAGAACCTCAAGAAGCAAAAGGGGAGTGCCTTTTGTTTGTCTTACAGTCAGGACACTGTAGACAATTAACTATTTATAACAAATAAGAGGAGAGTATATTTGAGGAGAAACCAGGTAGCTTGGAAGATATCTCATATTTGGGTGCTTGCATTACATGTAAGTCTTCTTATTTGAAGTGATCTAAAAAGACCAATAAACTGAAAAAGTCAAAGTCTGGAATCATAAAATGCATGCATCATAAATAATACACTCACCAAAGCTTTGCTGTAGCGGGCAAGCCCCCTTCCTTTAGTGTAGGCATTATCGGAGTTCCAAGTTGTCTTACTTATGTAAAGGGATGGGTGTTAGGTGTTGAGTGGAATTTTCTGCTTTTGTTTGTTTGTTTAGTTTTTCAGTCTTTGAAAATCAAGTCCTATCTCTAGAAACAAAAGGGACTTAGTAGATCGTACCTCAAATTTACAGAAGTTTAATAGCCATGATGGGGGCCAGCCACCTGCCTCCAGCCAGGTGCAATCAGCTTTTGTCCGCTCCTCCCTCTGCCCTACCCATGCAAGTGGAAACTGGGAAGAAGAGAGAGATGAACTTTTGGGGAAGAGTAGTGTTCGAGAGGAGAGGTGGCCTCTTTTTCTCCCTGTGAATGGAGGCTACATTCTGAATAACTGGAGAACATCTGCAGGACAGAAGGTTGACATCACATTTCTCTTTTTTTTTTTTCAATTTAATTTTTTTTTTTTTAAGAAATGGGTCTCGCTATTTTGCCCAGGCTGAGCTCAAACTCGTGATCCTCCCATCTCAGCGTCCTGAGTAGTTGGGACTATAGATGCGTGCCACCATGCTCAGCTTGACAGTGCATTTCTGAGTTAGATATTCAAGCTTACCCACCTGCCCTGCTGATACTCAGGTGAGAGAAGAGCATCAGGAAGTGATGGTAAGGGCCACCCTCTTGAGTTTCTCCTGAAAGATGGAAGATGGATTTTGGCTGTTTCCAAAGGGGCTGTTTTCGATTGAGATCCTACCCAGTAAGATCTGTTGAGATCCTCACCTGTCCTTCTCTGTCCATGTTCAGGCTTTAAATATTTAGTTACATCAGTAATTATGACCCACCAAAGTGAGAAGCACATCTTTCTGGGTAAAGAGACAATGCCTGTTTTTCCTTCCCTTCTGTCCATCCTCACACCAGATGGGTAACTGGGGAGAAAGGCAGGGCATATGAGAGCCATGGGAGAATATGGAGGGGAACTTTAAAACAAGTAAAAGATTGGAGTTGCAACAAGACCGCTGCCTTAAAAACTGCAGTGAGATGGTTCTAATGGCTAAAAGTGTTTACAAAATTTTGCCATAAAAATGAGATTCCTGAGGGGGTTGCTAGAACACAGTTGGTAGCAGTTACTCCAAGATGAAAAACATTTCATATTTATACCGGACCAGTTGACATTTTCACTTAAAAAACAAACTTGAGACTGGCCCACAGCACGCGGAGCACTCACAGCTAGTAAGTAAGCTTCTCAGGCATTTTTGAAAGCTGTAAGAGAAAACATTTTACACTTGCATTGGATCATCTAGGATTACCTCGGATAAATCTAAACTATTTTCTTTAAATCATTAAGTATTAGTGCAATCCTTGATTGCAAAGAATGCTTATTTGATGTAAAATGACTCACTTCTGATGATCATCAAGGTAAAATGAATAAAACCTCAAATACAAGCAGTGGGAAACAACATCATTCCTCTCCAAGCAGTAGAAAAGAACACAATCCCTCTCCAAAGATTCTTAAACATCACCTACCTCCATTTTAAACTACGTTTTCTACAAATTTCAAATCACAATTTAATCAGCCTTACGCAGTATGTAATAATATGTTAATGTCAACATTGCGTCTGCATTGATCCCTCTAGTAAAGAACGCTGTATTAAGAGAACACATTTAGATGGATGCCATTATTTCTAGTCCTCAGCCAAGAAGTTTCCGCATTAGAGCTATTATCTTAATTTTACCTAGAATAGCTGTTCATTATTTCCAGAAATCTGTTTTTTTTTTCTCTAAGTCCCATTCTGTGGGAGCAACAGAAATCTCATCTCAGTCAATTACAGGCTTTCCTCCAAAGCATATTTTTTACATATTACCAGGAAGTTGGAAATGGGAAAAATCTGACCCTGAAGATTCTCTGTCCTGGCTTTTTCCCATTCAGCAGATCTGTTATTGTGGCTCAGTGTTACGGACACGGGGATTATGTTGCTCCAATCTCGTCCCACTAGGGCACAGAGATGGCACCTGCCTGCAAGGCTGCTGGGGCACCACCTGCCTGGATTCACCATGAATCCATCTCCTGTGAGCACCGGAGCAGACCAGTCGGCAGGGCCGACTCACCAAGGCCTGGACTCTCATCTCTCCTCTTCTGCCTCCCTTCCCGTAATGCAGGGAACATTTATAAATCTCTGCTGGAAGTCTCATTCCTCCCAAATCCCCAGATCTTGCTCACGATATTCTCAAGCACTTTCATTCCTAGGTCTTGAGAGTATATGCTTTTGAAACACAAAAGCCAAGAAGAAATCTGCAGGCTTTTTGATTTCTCCCTTACCACACCTCTTCCCTGAGAATGGGCAGAGACCAACTATGAGTAAGGTAGGGGGTGAGGGTGGAAAAGGAGGAAATAGCTGGAGAAAAAGAACATAGGCTAATATCTCAATATAACTGTCACAATAACTTTCCCACTCATACCATCCGCAAACTCAACGTGGCTCGCCTGTCACCTTCCCAATGGGATCCCAGACCAGTCCAGAATTCTGGGTCCTGTACTGCTGAGTACATTCATGGGCTTAGTTTCACTAACCCCTTCATACACCGCCCAACTGGGGCGATAGAACTTTAATACCAAGGTTGTCCAGGGATGACTCTGTCCCCAAGTTGTTTCCTGAACCACTGCTCAATTATTTTCTCCATGTTGTTTCTCTTTTGACAGTGAGACTTACCAAAATGTCCAAACTCCAGGCTTCTCGCTATGTGTTCCATTTTTACCAAACTGGACTGAAGCCTTTGTCTTAATTCGAGGTCCTTATTCCACAAATTTGCCTCTGTGGTAAGCACAATAATGCCCCCCCCCCAAGATGTATATATTCTAATCCCCAGAAACTACAAATACACTATGTGAGTGGAATTAAGATTCTCTTAAAATAGAGAGATTGTTCCAGATTATCCAGGTGGACCCAATGGAACCACAGGGTCCTTAAAAGTATTAGGGGAGGGGGAGCAGAAGAGAAGGTCAGAAGTGAGAAGGATTCCACTCGCTGTTGCAGACTTTGAAGATGGAGGAAAGGCCATGAGTGGAGGAATGTGAGCAGTCACTAGAAGGCAGAAAAGGCAAGGGAACAGATTTTCCCTAGAGTTTCCAGAAAGGAACATAGCTCTATCCCTATCAGCACCTTGATTTTAGTCCAGTGAGACACATTTTAGATTTCTGACTTCCAGAACCATAAGATAATAAGTTGTATTGTTTTAAGCCACTAAGTTTGTGGTAATTTGTTATGGCAGCAATTGAAAACCAATATAATCTCCGTCAAGATTTGGTCTTGAAAATCTTTGAAGTGAGAGTTTGGATCCTGCCAGGGCTCTAACCCAAAGATGGTTTTCTCAGGCACCTCCCTTCTGTCTTCCTGTGTGATATGTCCTCATATTCTGTACCCAGTTGGACACCCTATTACCCTTGGACTCTCTTTGGCTGCCCTGTTGCCTGTTCTTTGCTGGAAATTTCCAGAAGCTATAGACAGCTTTCCCTGAAAGTTTATCAACAACAGTTCTGAGATGTGACATGGTCCATTTGTTATCTTGGCAGCCAACATGTCTGATCTGTACCCACTTGACACTGTAAATTGGCTACAGGGTATCAGTCAATCCAGTTTACAGCCTTCACTATCCTTTTAGAATATGATTACTTACCTCTGTCTCCTTTAATCCCAAGAGCTGCTAGTATCTTATTTTCATCTGTGATAATTCCCTAGGGTTCTGCATCAAATATGGTAGGGAAGAACGTGGAAACCAAACAGTTCCCTTCTTCTGGGCATGTAATTGCCTATCCGAGAATGACATTTTTATTTCTTACTTTTCAGAGAAACTTTTCTTTTATTACATTCTCCCTTAATTACATTTCTGTTGTTAGCTTTGCCCCAAGTGAATGTAACTATTGACTTTCATTTTTTTATACAACTTGGACAGAATCTTGGACATGTTAATTAGCACTCTCACATAGTTGTAGAGATTATTCCCAATTTCATATGATTTTTCTTGGAGCTGTAGAATTTTGTGTTATCCAGGCCTGCATGCTGCTTACTGAATTCTGTAAAATTAGTAACAAAAAACAAGGCTGCCTGCGCTGCTTCATTAATTATTCTGGCCTTCTGAAAAAGGCTTCCACTACTAAATAAAAACTTTTGGAGAGATTTTTGGGGCTTCAATGATATTAAAAACACAGGGACTTTTAAATAGCATTATTGCCATCATTTAATTCTTGTTTATTGTCACAAACAGGCAGATAATTGGTAGTTTTGATACTTGAATCACTCAAAGAATCTATCATTAAACTGATGACATTATTTTAGTCGATTTAATAAATAGTGTATGGCTTCTGTTGCAATTTGCATTTCTAATGTAGTGGATTAGTGGAAGGACTATTTGGATGTGATGCACTCTTGAAAAATAGATTCAGAAGCGGGTTTCTGTCAGAAGTCACTAGCTCCTTTCTCACTCTTACCTGATTAGCCTTGCCTTCTAACCACTGAAAAGTAAAAGGAACTGAATGTTCTAGTAAGACAAAGGATGGAATGCACCCATTGTATCTGGCAATTAAGAGATCCTTGATCACTTTATATAACGTGGTTTAGTAGAGACAGAAGCCAAATTGCTGTGGGTTGAGACATGAATGGAAAGTGAGAAAACAGAAATAGCCAGGGGGAAAGATAAGAAGCAGCGGTGAGAGACACTGGATGGTAAGGAAAAGAGACAAGTGTTCAAAGAGGGGTTTGGGGAAGGAAGAGATTGAGGATATTTATTGGCTGAGAAGACAGAGCCAGCAAAAAGGCAAGGGCGCGGTGGCTCACGACTGTAATCCTAGTACTCTGGGAGGCCGAGGCGGGAGGATCGCTCAAGGTCAGGAGTTCAAAACCAGCCTGAGCAAGAGTGAGACCCTGTCTCTACCATAAATAGGAAGAAATTAATTGGCCAACTAAAAATATATAGAAAAAATTAGCCGGGCGTGGTGGTGCATGCCTGTAGTCCCAGCTACTCGGGAGGCTGAGGCAGGAGGATTGCTTCAGCCCAGGAGTTTGAGGTTACTGTGAGCGAGGCTGACACCACGGCACTCCAGTCCGTGCAACGGAGTGAGACTCTGTCTCAAAAAAAAAAAAAAAGAAAAGAAAGGAAAAGCATTTCTAGAGAGATTATGGCTGAATGAGCAGTATCCTGAGGAAAAGGAGATGAGCGCATGCAGTCCAGGGCTGAAGTGGAAGGTTTGGTCGGTTGTTAGCAAGAGGAGGGACCCAGCACTTTCTGAGCCTGGAGGACGCTAGTTTAAGATGGGCATGAATAAAGATGTGTTCGTAGGGAGGCCGGGCTGGAAGTTGAAGAACCATTGTCTTCTCCACAAAGAAAGAGGCTTTGTCATCTGCTGAGAGTGTGGAGGTCATAGATTGAATAATGGCTTGAGGAGAATAGTTAAGATTTACAAAATTCACTGAGAAGAATGTGAGAGAAATCTGACAATGGACAAGTGAAATAATCAAAGGATGGTACTGTGCGCCCCACTCAGATTGAACCCATGAGTAGGTAGTAGTGCCTACCTGTGTGGTTGTGTGATATCTACCAGTAATGTTCAGCCTCTGCGTATATAAACAGAGAATGTAAATTATGGTCATAATCCCAACGTTGGTTTTTTTTCTGGACGGGAATAATTTTAGGACAGGGGTATAAGGGAATTCAAAGTAGGGGTCCAGATTGGAAAGGGAAGGAAGGAGGGTGAAGGGGGGTCATGAGTGAGATGACAGACAGGGAGAAAATGGAAGGCCAAAGAGCATCCTCGTTTGATACTCACAGCGACCCTTCCGATAAATAGTTTAATCATCCAAACTTTGAAGATGAGGAAACTGAGGTTTTGAGATGTTAGGTGACTTGTTTGATGAGATACTTAGTGAAGTAACCAAGAGGACCCACACCTGTCCTGCTTCACTCTGTCTAATCTTTCCAGGCCCCACAGTCCTAGCTCTGTTCCTTTCTTTGGACCCAAGGGTATATATGGGAATATTTTTGCATTTTGCAAATTTAATGCAACCTAAGCCTCACCAATCTGTACCCACACAAATGAAGTCACAGCAACTCAAATTGTATTTGCTCATTGCTTCTACTTTTGTAATATAGCACTTCACCTCCAGGCAACTCTTCCCTGTCCCAAGCATTGTTTCAAATCTCTATGTGTGTGTCACATATGCTCATGGACATGTCTACTCCCATTGGGCACTCTCTGCATTGCTGGATGACAGTCCAGGCCAGTGCCCTGTTAGAACCTTCATGGTACCATGCAGTGGTCTGTGACTTAGAGAGAAAGTTCCTTTCTCTATTCTATTCTCTAAGGAATAAAGAAATTGAGGCACAGAGACATTAATCACTTATCTATAATAACAAATCTAGTAAGTAGCAGAGCTGAAATTCAAACTCATGTAGTCTGGTTATATTGCAATGTTTTGCAGGCTTTCAGTGCCAACGCTGTACTTTCTTTATAAAATACATTTGGAAAATGTTCTTTTTTCCCCTAAGCTTTGGACTAATATAAACATCACTGGAATAGTCTGCTCTTCCAAGGTTTTGTAGAATTCCCCTGTGAAGCTCACTGGGCTTTGAAACTCATCAACAATTTTAGTTCTTCTATGAAAATCAATCTAAGTTTTATATCTCTTTTGAAGTTAGTTTTTGGTAAATTAAAATTTTGTATAATATTAAACTTTTTTGGGTTTTTAAATTTATTTTCAGGATGTTTTACAAAGTATTCTCTTAATCTTTTTCTTTTCCCTAATCTGTGGTTTCTGTGGCTACGTCTAATTTGTCATCTCTTATTTTGTGAATTTGTGATTTCCCATTTTTTTTCTTAATTATATTAGCTTGTTGTTTACCTATTTTGTTCTTTTTTTTAACAAAAACATTTTTGGTGATTTATTTATTAATAATACTTTATTTTGGTTATGTCTTTATTTTTAGATAGTTCTTTATTAATTTTTCTTTTCTCCTTTTCTTTGTTTTTAGGCCTACCCCTTTCTTTTCTTTAGTTGGATGCTTTATTAAATTTTATTTTTTATGTATTTATAGCTATGGATTTTACTGAGTACTGATTTAGCTCTAGTTTATAGGTGCTGGTATATAGCATTTTCTTTATCATTTTTTTGCTAGAAATTCTTTAAAATTTTCAAGATCCTTTAATAGCTCAGTTGATAGAGCAGAGGAATGTAGGGGCATTTGAGTAAAATTTACTCAAAAACATTTAAGAGAAAGTTCTTTCTAAATTTCCAAGTGAAAGGGCCTTTTTTTGTTTGTTTTTTTAATTGTTATTAACTTCAAGTTATAGCAATATGCTCAGATAATGTTTTGGGTACAATTCTGTCTTTTGCAAGTTATTACATTTTCCCCAGTGGCCTAATATGTAGCCAGTTTCCCCAAAAATTCCTTGGGTACTGAAAGGAAGCTATCTATATTCTCTGTTCCCATTGTGTACAGTTCAATATACTTCCATATTATGTACTTTGAGTCTTCTATAGCATTAATTTTGGTTTTGGTCATCCTGCTCTATCTTGGATTACCTTGAATAGAACATAGAGTTGTTACCCAATCTGAGGATCTTTTTTTTTTCTTTTTGTAAAAAGTAAGTTAAGCCCATTTACATGTTTTTGTATGACAGCTGTGTCTGTTCTTGATTTTCTCATTTTAGTGTTACTTTCTGATTTTATATTGACAGACTTATACTTCTGTAAGTCTTTATATCATAGTTCTTTTGATACTTAGCAAGGTTGGTATTTTTGTTTTATTGATTATCTGTTATTATACCTTTAAATAATATTTCTAATAGTCCCTGCTATGTTCTGAATGTTTGCCCCCTCCAAAACTCATGTTGAAATTTAATTGCCATTGTAACAATATTAAGAGGTGATTAGACTGTGAGGGCTCTGCCCTGATGGGTGAAATTAATGCCATTATAAAAGGGCAAGTTTAGCCCCCTTTGCCTCTCTTGCCCTTCTGCTCTCTGCCATGTGAGGATCCAGGAAGCATACAAGGCACCATCTTAGAAGAAGAGAATGGCCTCACCAGATTACAAACCTGTTGGAGTCTTGACCTTAAACTTCTCAGACTCCAGAACTGTGAGCTAATAAATCTCTGTTTATAAATTACCCACTCTGTGGTACTCTGTTATAGCAGCACGAAAGGGACTTAGAACTCTCTTAGAACTCTCTTTCTTTTAAAAGTATACAGAGTCACATGTTGCTTAACATTGGGGATGCATTCTAAGAAATGCATCATTAGGCAATTTTGTCATTGTGCAAACTTGTACTTACACAAACCTAGATGGTATAGCCTACTGCATACCTATGCTATATGGTATGGCCTATTGCTCCTAGGCTACAAATCTTCACAGCATGTTACAGTACCAAATAGTGTAGGGAATTGAAACACAATGGTAAGTATTTGTGTATATAAACATATCTAAAAATGGAAAAGGTACAATAAAAACATGGCATTATAATCTCATAGGACCTATGTAACAAAAATATTGTGTGGACTTCAGGCATGGTATGCTCAAGACTCCACCTTTATTGCGTAGTTTCTCTCTTTGACATTGTCATTGCAGTTATAGGACACATTTTTGCATGCCACATTATATTAAAAGGGAGCAAGAATTTTTCTTTCTTGATCTTCAAATGAAAGTTTTGAGATTCTCTCTGATTGGACTAGCTTGAGTCACAAACCCACACTTGAACCAATCATTATGGCAAGGAGGATGGAATTCCTACCCTACTTCCATAGTTGCTATAGGGGAGGATGCTGCGAAGCTTACCAATACTCCTACTATAGTCCCTACTCCAAGTTGGAGGGAGCTGATGGTTCGTCAAGAAAGGTTTCCAAGAAGAGTCAATATCTGAACCAAATGCTATTCCTTTATAACCAAAATAAAGGTCTTACAAAATGATTCATTTTTTGGTTTTTATTCTATTTTCCTACTTCTTGGTAGTATTATGTAAGTAGTTGTGGCATTTAAAAGCTGGAAAGAGACAGTGGACACAGAATATCATGTCTTTTGTCATTTCAAAATGAATAAAATGAACATACATATTCGGTTTTTTTTCATTACACATTAAGAGAAATATAACGTATTTTATACATATGCAAAAACAAGGATTTTCAATACTGATATACAGAGAATATTTGGTCATTATCTTATTTAATTCCTTTTTAGTTATCCTATTTTTTCTTCATCAACTCTTTGACATCTCCATACATCAGCTTTTATTCATAACAAGAATTGTGTATCATAGTAAAGAACACTTATTATAATTTGGTCACTCCACACCTCCTCAATTATAAAGGAACATTTTAAAAAATTTTTCACGGGACTGTCATCATATATGTGGTCCATCCTTGGCCACGTGTTGTTTATGTGGTGCATAACTGTGCTCAAGGCAAAAATCTCCATGTCATCCTTAACTCTTCTATTCCCTTCATATCCCTTATCCAAATATAACCTGAATCTGACCACTTCTGTTCCTCTCCCCCACTACCAAGAGCATCCAAACTACCATCTCTAGAATAAGCTATTGAAACTGCCTCTTAACATGTCACCCTGTATCCACTCTAGTTCAGCTTTAGTATTCTCACACAGCGCCAGGCATGTCACACTAGCAAGCACACATAAACACACACAGCCCTGGTAACCTGCTCAAAATGCTCCAGTAGCTTCTCCTCTCACTTGGAATAGAATTCAACGTCTTACCTTGGCTAACTGGTCCTACATTATCTGTCCCCTGCCAGCCTCTCTAACCTCGTATCCTATCTGTCTCCATCTCACTCACTGCTCTCGCCTCACTAGCCTTCTTTCTGTTCCTTGTGGTTTACCAATTCCTATAAGTTTGTTTCTGCCTTGAGACCTTTGCACCTGTCATTTCCTCAGGCTGTGATGCTTTTCCCAGACGCATTTTCTCTCTTCATTCAGATTTCTGCTCAAATGTCACCTTGCCTCCTCTGGCCATCTTGTCTAGCCTTCCTCCACCACCATCCTCTGTGCAGGTAAGTTTATATCTCTCCACCCTATTTTTTTGTTTTCAAAATACTTAAAATTACTTGATATTTTATTATAAATGTATTTGTTTATTGCCTGAGTCCCCCCAGGAGAATGTAAACTCTATGGATGAAAATACTTTATCTGTTTACTGCCATATCCATAGCTCCTGAAGAGTAGGTACTCAATAAATACATGTTAAATTAACGCTGAATGAAGTAGATGTATTTTCTAAGAGAGAAAGAGGAACAAGCAGATAAACAACAACCACCACAAACTTTCCAGATGCTTCCTTAGTCAGGGCAGAGAACCACTGTTCTAAGTGATGCTGTATAGATATTAATAGATAGATAGATCATAGAGAAATGTTTTTAATTATAATTTCCATTGAAAAAAGTTTGGTTTTTGTTTGCACAAGAAGTTTGTTTTATCTAATGAAATAAAAATTATATTTTGGCATGGCTAAATCTTTAAAGAGGCAAAATTATTTAGCTCTTCAATGGAGCAAATAATTATCATGGGGAGAAACAAGGAAGGCAATTAAGGAATTTCTCTTCATTGATGTTGGTGGGGGAGATGAGATGTATAACCTAGAGTTGAAATTATTATGAGCAATTCACGTATTGAAAACATTATTTTTCTCATTGTGAAAATAACTCATGCCCACTATAAAAATTTTAGAAAACACTAACTTAATAATTGAGAAATATGAAAGTACTAAAATTAATATTGCAATGTATATCATGCCAACTTTTTTCACTAAGCATACTTTTTGTTTTAGTTTTTATGACATTCCTAAGGGGTACAAGATTAGAGATGAAATTTTTCCAATAAATTGTAAACTCTGGTTTGACCCTGAATGATATAATCTTGTATAATTTTATCACATGAGCTCAGCTCAAGGCCTAATGAAGGGCCTCACGCATTGTATATAGTTTATAGGTGTTGGTTGAATCAAAGAATGAATTACTGGGCCGGGCACGGTGGCTCACGCCTGTAATCCTAGCTCTCTGGGAGGCCGAGGCAGGCGGATCGCTCAAGGTCAGGAGTTCAAAACCAGCCTGAGCAAGAGCGAGACCCCGTCTCTACTATAAATAGAAAGAAATTAATTGGCCAACTAAAAGTATATATAAAAAAAAAAAAAATTAGCCGGGCATAGTGGCACATGCCTGTAGTGCCAGCTACTTGGGAGGCTGAGGCAGAAGGATTGCTTGAGCCCAGAAGTTTGAGGTTGCTGTGAGCTAGGCTGATGTCACGGCACTCACTCTAGCTTGGGCAACAGAGTGAGACTCCATCTCAAAAAAAAACAAAGAATGAGCCGGGCGCGGTGGCTCACGCCTGTAATCCTAGCACTCTGGGAGGCCGAGACGGGTGGATAGCTCAAGGTCAGGAGTTCAAGACCAGCCTGAGCCAGAGCGAGACCCCGTCTCTACTATAAATAGAAAGAAATTAATTG
>CAUYRT010075267.1:0-20029 GCA_963574885.1 Lepilemur ruficaudatus
TGGACTACTTTGACAGAGTAGGTTTTTGAATGTAACAAGATAAGTCAACTTGAGTGGTAATATATTTTGCGAAATCAGCTCACTACAAATTGTGACTGTAAACATTGTACTGTAAATGTTTTGTAGTTTTCCCCCAATAAAATTTTCGGAAGAGAAAAAAAAAAGAATATATACTGGGGAAAGGACATTATTTTTGTTAAATGGTGTTGGGAAAATTTGATTGCCATATGCAGAAGAATAAAACTGGACCTCTGATATATAAAAAATCAACTCAAGATGGATTAAAGACTTGAGTGTAAGACTTGAAACTCTAAAAATACTAGAAGAGACTCTAGAAAGAACTCTTCAGGACATTGTTCTAGGCAAAGAATTCATGACTAAGACTTTAAAAGCACAGGCAACAGAAAGAAAATTAGACAAATGGGACTTTAAAGTTTTAAACAGAAAAAAAAATACATAGTGACAAGACAACCTGCAGAGCAAGAGAAAATATTTGCAAACTGTACATCCAGCAGGGGACTAATCCAGAGCAAAAACAACTCAACAAAGAAACCCTCAAATGACCCCCTTAAAAAATGGGCTAAGAACATGAATAGACATTTTTCAAAAGAAGACAAATGGTCAATAAGCATATAAAAAATGTTCAACATTACTAATCATCAGAGAAACACAAATTAAAAAACAAAATGAGGTATCCTCTTATACCAATTAGAATGACTATTATTAAGAAGACAAAAAAATAACAGATGTTGGCATGGATGTGGATAAAAGGGAACTCTTATACACTGTTGGTGGGAATACAAATTAGTGCAACTTCTATCAAAAACAGTATGGAGATTTCTCAAAGAACTAACATTAGAACTACCATATGACCCAGCAATTCCACTATTGGCTATCTACCCAGTGGAAAAGAAACCAATATAGGAAAAAGACACCTGCACTTGTATGTTTGTCACAGCACTATTCACACAGCAAAGATATAGAATCAACATAAGTGACCATCAACAGAGGATTGAATAAAGAAAATGTAGTACATATACACAATAGAATACTACTCAGCCATAAAAAGAATGAAATCATGTCTTGCAGCAACATGGATGGAATTGGAGGCCATTATCTTAAGTGAAACAACTCAGACTGAAAGACAAACATCACATGTTTTCACTTATAATTGTACACACGGAAGCAGATTGTGGAATGATGGACAATGGAGACTCAGAGAGATGGGGGAGCGGGGCGGGGGCGGCTGGACAATGAGAGGTTGTTTGGTGGATACAGTGTGCTCCAGTCATGAATGCACTGAGAGCCCTGACTTCACTACAATGCAATATATTAATATAGTGAGATTATACTTATACTCCATGAATACATACAAATAATAAAAAAATTTTAAAAAATCTGAGATCTTGCCACACTCTCAGTCAGCTTCTGTTACCTACATTTTTTTCCTGGTGTATAGCTATAGATCATACTTTCCTGTTACTTTGCATACCTCATAATTTTTTGTTGTTGTTGATGTTACAAACTGGATATTTTAAATACATTGTAGCAAATTTAGGTACTGGTTCCCTATCCTAGTCCCCAGCCCAGGAGGCTTCTTTTTATTATTTCCTTATTTATTTATTTAGTGATTAGCTGGATTATTTTAGTGAAGTCTATTTTCCTATCCCCTCCTCTTCACACATAGTTTAAATCTGATATTGCACCTGAGGCAGGTGCAACTTTGGGTAGGCTCACAGTCACTTTGAGATGACAGTGGTCCTCGTCCTGGGCTTGCTTTCTTCCACTCTTGTTTGGCCATACCTAGCAGTTAAACGTCACTAATTGGTGACTGATTGCTCTAGTGTTTTTGACGATGGCCCCAGGCCCCAGGTATAAAACTATGGCTCTTTCCTAGTTCCTGTTTGATATTTCCAGATCCCTGGAGGACTTCTCCCAGCTGTCTTATTTCCCAGTTTTCTACTGCAACCTAGTGGTGGCCTGGCCTGTAGTCTAGGCTAGATCCTCATCAGATCCACACACCTGTTTTTCATCACAATCTCTACTGTTCTTGAGTAAAACTTGTCTATACTCTATCTCAAATGAAGTTTCTTTCTTTGGGAGAAGATTAGGAGCGTTTTTTTATGGTCTACTTCTCCCCACATGCAAAATTTCTGAGCTAGGCCTCAAAAATTGCTGTTGGGGCATTGACAAGCTTCTCTCTGAGTGGCATCCCCTCTCTAGGATCTGAGTGCTCAGAGCAGGGGTGGCAGCATGCCTAGGACCTCTTGGCTTGCTTCTCCTGGCTTGGAGCCACCACCTCAAGAGTTGGAGAAAGGGCTGTTGGGGGTCCCAATATTTTTAGAGCATCATGCCTAAGGCAGAGCCTCCATTCTGCCATGGGATTTGGACAGAAAAAGGGAGCCCTCATTTCTCGACCGCACTCACTGGCATTTAGCCTCAGTAAAAAACCAGTAGAAGTAGCCTGAGAAATACTCAAGTCCTGGTCCTTCTGGAAATAAAGCACTCTGGCTGGAGAGAGAGGGACCCCTGAGTTCTTGGCCGTAGCAGTCTGGAGTGCAGTCTTCCTCCTGCTGCCCTGGGAGAGGGAAAAGAGAGAAGTGTCTTGGTTCAAATACCACAGACTTTGCCTTTCTTACAGGATTTTTGTAGTTTTTCTTGATGTTTCTTCATTTTCTGTTTGTCATTGGGACCATTTCCAGAGTCTTTGAATGGTTGTTTTTAAAAATAATTTTCACCAATTTTATTGAAGAGTTGGCTAATGAAGCTCCTCATACTGTCATGATAGAAGTCAGTTTCTTCAGATTAATCTTTAAATGTGCAAAATAAAATACATAGGATTACAAAATAAATCAACTATATTGAAATATAGTCATCAAATGATTTAAAAATTACTATATAGTAATATATATTTATTTATTAATACATTAAATAATATCTAGCTCTGTTTCTAATAGCTACTATACTTTACTGTCGAGATGAGCATAAATGAAGCATATGTTTTAGAATATCTGTGACAATCATAATGCGATATGGAAATGACTATAATTGTTAAAAAAAGTCATAGAAACTTTAATACCATTGTAATTTGTGGTGTACACTTTTAATTTCAGGAAATGCTAAATTTCAGTTAGGGGGTCAGTAAAAATAAAAATGTAAGTTTTTCCAGTCTGCATTTACTGATCTCTTGAATTTTATCTACAGTTCCCTTTGGGGTTTGTGCATCCAGGCAAAGATTGCACATAAAATTCTAGACCATAATAGAATCTAGAGAAGGCCTTTGAACAACCCATGTGTATTGTGACCCTAGGAATTGCTTGAATTATTCTTCTCAATGATAAATGAAAACAACCTGTAAAAATTTTGAGGTCCTCTGAAGCCTTCATGAACTTTTCCTGGAAAGCCATGATCTCTGTCACTGACTTTGTCAATTCTCTGCATCCTCTGCCTGGAATAACTTTGGAAATGATGGCACAAGCATGTACAAGGCATTTTGAAAAAAGGTACATAATTTCAATTGTTGTAACAAAAAATTTATCAGTGATTTTAGAAAATAGTACTGACTCTGAAATATGCAAATCTGGGGGATTTAAACTGTGAATATCAGGCAATAAAACTTAAAGAGATTTGAGGTTAAAAAAGTATTTAAATAATTGCCTACTGAAGTTTTAATCTCTGTAGAAAACATCTTTGTACAAATGCAATAATTTTAGAAATTAAATATAATTCACTTACATAATCTTTTTAAAAGGGAAATTTATCCAAGTCTTATATGATCGAGAAAAAATTATTCTTTAGTCATTGCTCAGTTCAATACTTTAAATTAATTCATATTTTTCTTCTACCACTAAATAAAAATATTTCTATGATACCAAGTTGCTTTTAGAATGACTTCCTCCAGGTTTTATGTAACAGCATGTTGTGTGGGAAGCTTAGTTCATGCTGTTTGTTTATATCACCTTAACCAAAGATCTGTCAGTTTTAAGAGGCAATATTAAATATTTGGAAATATAAAGCTACATAAATTGTGAATTACATAAATTATACAAATGCAATTTTGCTTTTACCATCATAGTCATTAAATATATCATTAAAAAATTAATGGCATGATATGAAATAAAACAAAACCCTAATGTTTTTATACCATTATACCTTAAAAGATTTAGGTTAGATATAAAGGAAGTTTTATTTTTTTATTTATTTAAATCTCAGGATTGTTAAACATTAGAAGGATGCTCTCTCTTTCTTTAAAGTCATTTAAGAAAAAAAACCTCTTCTATCCGAGGTCATCTGAGAGTCCTTTTGCCTGAGGGTGGTGGGTGGGACTGGACGACATCTCAAGTGTCTTGTCTGGCCACTTGATTTATGATTCTGTGTTCTGATGTGCAAAAGCAGTTTGGTATGTTGATGTGGAAATGATATGACCTGAAGAAATCACATCAAAGCATTTTCTGTGTTTCAGTATTTTTCTCACTTATAAAAAATGGGTTCTATTTTCAGAGAAAGAATGGGTCACAATTATTAGTGTTTGCAGAATATTTCACAAATGAAAAGAAATAAGAAAAGCAAATTTCATACTTACCGTTGAAACTTTCTGTGGTTGTATTGGCATATTATTTCATTTTTGTCTCTACTGCAGAGCTTTATTTCTTCAGCTACATTAAAGGTTACCAAAATAGTAATTTTGGTGATAGCACTGGAGAAACATACCTGTTCTTTTGGGACCAGAACTCTAAGGTGATTAGAGCTCCAGGAATGTATAAAACCCATGTAATGGCTTGTGTTTGCATGAGAAATCATCTCCTTCAAGACCTAAAAATTCCTATAGAGGTATGACTCACCTGGCCCACCGGGAGGTCTGAGGAGAAGATGGCATCATACTGAGAAGCAGGGATAATTGCAGAGGGCCAGTGAGGCTTTAGAAGACAGCCTGCTTGGGTAGAAAGAGAAACATTAAAAAGAGGTACAATATAAGTACAATCAAAGTATCTCTAGATAAACTGGCGAGTAAAATAATAATGGCTGATGGCTCAAGCCTCAGAAACAGACTGGAACTTTGTGGGCTATAAATTCTGATTCTGGCATTGTGCTTAGCTCACTGTGTGTGTGCGTGCACAGGCAAATCTATTCTTGTCTGAGGCTCAGTTGCTGCAGCTGAGTAAGTTCAGAAGGTGATAGCAAACCTAATGGGCATACTGTATTTTGTTCTCTTGTTAGAGAGTCTCTCTCTCAATTGGGAAAGCAGAAGAAATACCATTACTTCCTTCTAGTTTTCTTTGTTCATTGCCACCACCTCGTCCCCCAACCCCATTTACATTTGAAATTATAGGAACTGAAGCTAGAGACACATTGTATAAAAGTTATTTGACTGAAGTCTATTCACCTGGCTGGGCATGTATAGAAATTATTTCCACCTTCAGCTATTTTTACCTCATGCAATACTGCTGGATGTTAAGATAAACTCTACTTCCAGACTCTCCAAGAGACATGTTCTCATCATGTGGCTGCTCTAGGGTCCAACTCAACTTCTTGCATAGTAATACCTTTATTCCTCTTTTTCTCAAACTCTAAAATTTAACTTTCTACTGGTACCATAGAACAACCTGGAAACTCATGTGAACTTGAGATATGGACACCCATATCTTGGCTTCCATATGCTCATGTGGCCAGAAATACTTGTCAACAAGAAAGCACAGGGGCGGTGGACATGGTATAGATGTGCTACTCTGCACTTGAGTTTCATGTACAGCTTCTGTGCCACTTGGCATTCCTTTCTTTCCTGATCATTTCTTGAATTTTCCCAGGTTTTTCTCTTTGAGCCCCAATTCATTTTTCTTTCCTATTACTTTAACTCTCAAACTTATTTATTTATTTATTCATACTAAAAATATTACTTAAGCTCACACAAATTTTTTTGAATGAGTGCTCCAAAGCTGAAAATACAACACTAGGAATTTCTGATACAATGACACAACTCTCTGATTACCTAGATGCTAGTTTGGGAAGGAATACAGTATACTGCCTATAGGTAATTAGTGTTAGTTTCTATATCAACGATCTTTATAAATTTGACTCTTTTAATTCTTCAAATGAGCCAATGGAGATAATTAGATAATAAACCACTATCATCATCCAAGGTTAATCCTTCATCCTGTTCCTGCTCCTGATCTTTCATATATCCTTCAGGACTTTGCTATACCAACTTCATTTTCATACCGTCTTTAAATGGTTTCTTGAATCTTAAAATATTTTTATTGAGTGTCTTCTGTGTGTTAGGCACTGGGTTAGGTGCTGGGGAAACAATGGTGAATGAGGCACAGCATCTGCCCTTAAGGACTTTTCAGTCTAGTGTGGAAGAATGAGAAGCAAATAGGCATTGCAGGACAGAGGGATGAATACTGTTGAGAGTGTGTGACATTAGTTCAAAGAGTAGAGCCCTGATTCTTTCCACTATGTCAAAAGAATACTCAGAACCTCCCTTTCCTAAGTAATTCCTACTGAAATCTACCTCTCTTCACCTTTTCTATCAAACTTTTCTTTAGGACATTGGCTCTCTCTCCTCTCTTACTGTTTACAATGGACTGAATGCTCATTCCCCACCCACATTCATATGTTGAAATACTAATCCCCAATATGATGGTATTAGGAGGTGAGGCTGTTGGGAGATGATTAGGTCATGAGGGTGGAGCCATCATTATTTGGATTACAGCCCTCGTAAAAGAGACCACAGAGAGCTAGCTTACTCCTTCTACCCTGTAAGAACACAGCAAGAAGGCAGCATCTGTGAACCAGAAAGCAGTCCCTCACCAGACACCAAATCTGCACCTTAATCAGGGATTCCCCAGCCTCCAGAATTGTGAGAAATAAATTGTTATTTGTATGCTACTTACTTTATGGTATTTTGTTACAGGAGCCTGAATGGATTAAGACCCTGCTCAATTTGTTATCTCTATCATCCAGACTTCTGCCCTTACCATCCCACTGCTGCTGATATGCATCGTTAAAGAACATCTTCTAAAGGCCAAATCCAGAGTCTTTTTCTCACTCTTATTTCTTCTTGACTTAATGAAGTGTTCATCATTGTTGACCATCCAAGCTCATTGGCTGAATCCCTGAGCAGCTGCCTAATGTGTTTTACATTTATCTTTGTCCCTGATCATTTCCAGGATGTTAATCATTCTCTCCAGCCTCAATTCCTCTCCTGAGTGCCAGGATCATTCAACCAAGCATTTCCCCCTAGATATTCTGCCAAACTTTAAACTCTGGCTATAAATTCAAACTCATTATATTTTGGCTGTTACAGAAAACATCAAAAAGTACATCTATGATATAATACAGTTTCTCTTTAAAAAATCTTTGATGGCTTCTCATTGCCTGCTAAATGATATATAAAGTCTCCAGCATAACATTCAAGGCCTTACATGATGGATCTTCAAGCCATGTTTCTAGTCTTTTCTTTCTCATGACTTTCAACGCACACCCTATCCTGAAGACCGGGTGAAGAGTTTGCTGCATTTTAAATATGCCCATGTTTTTCTGCTTCCCTTTTTTTGCTCATTCTTGTTTCTTGGACTGAAATTCCATTTACTCCCACATCCTTCTGTCGAAATGCTGCTACTCCTTCAAGTCTCTCTCAATAGTCACTCGCTCCACGGAGTTTCCTTATCATCGTTCCTTTTTTTGAATGCTGTAACGTGTTGTTTCTTTTTCCATCATCTTCCACTATCATAAATATATGTGCTATAATTTTCTAATATACTACATAATATCTTTAAACTTTCTTTATTGATACATAATAGATGTACATATTTTGGGGGTAATTTAATACATTTTGGGTGATAATTTAATACATTTATAATTTGTAGAAATAAAATCAGTGTAATTAGGATAACCATTAAATTGTCTTTTCTTCGGGCTAGAAACATTCAAATTATTCTCTTCTAGCTATTTTGAAATATACAATAGATTACTGTAAACTATAGTCATCTTACTGTTCTATCAAATGCTAGGTTTTCTTTCTTCTCTCAAACTGTATATTTGTACCCATTAATAAACCTCTCTTCACCCGCTCCCTGTGCCCCCTCCAACTTTTCCTTACCCTTTCCAGCCTCTGGTAACCACCAATCTATATCTTTAGGAGATCCATATTTTTAGCTCCCACACATGAGTGAGAACTTGTGATATTTGTATTTCTGTGCTTGGTTTATTTCACTTAACCTCCATTTCCAACCATGTTGCTGCAAATGACAGGATTTCATTCTTTTTTATGGCTGAATAATATCCCATGTGTATATATACACCATATTTTCTTTATTCATTCATCCATTCATGGACACTTAGGTTGATTCCATATCTTGGCTATTATGAATAGTGCTGCAATAAACGTGGGAATGCAGATGTCTCTTTGATATATTGATTTCCTTTCTTTTGGATAAATACCAAGTAGTGGACTTGCTAGATCACATGGTATTAATAGCTTTATTTTTAAGTTTTTAAAGACTCTGCATACACTTTCCCATAGTGGATGTACTAATTTACATTCCCACAACAGTGTATGAGAGTTCCCCTTACCCCAGGTCCTCACCAACATCTGTCCTTTTGGTAAAAGCCATTTTAACTAAGTGAGATAATATCTTAGCACCATTTATTGAAGAGACTGTCCTTTTCCCATTGTATGTTCATGGCACCTCTGTCAAAAATGAGTTGGCATGGATTTATATCTGGGTTCTCTATTCTGTTCCATTAATCTATGTGTCTGTTTGTATGCCATTACCATGCTGATTTGGTTACTATAGCTTTGTAGCATATTTTAAAGTCCAGTAGTGTGATGGTTCCAGTTAATGATCTTTTTGCTCAGGACTTCTTGCTTTGGCTATTACAGATCTTTTATAGTTACATATAAACTTTAAGGTTTTTTTTTCTATTTGTGTGAAGAAGGTCATTGATGTTTTCATAGAGGTTGCATTGAATCTCTAAATTGCTTTGGGTAGAATTATCATTTTAACAATAGTAATCCTCCTAATCCATGAGCATTGAAAATCATTATTGGTTTGTTGAAATTTTCTATTTCTCCATGGTTTTAGAAGGTTGTATGTATCCAGGAATTTATCCATTTCTTCTAGATTTTCTAATTTGTTGCTGTGTATAGTAGCTCATAATAATCTCTCTAATAATTCTTTGGATTTTGTAGTCTCAGTAGTTATATCTGCTTTTTTTTGTTTCTGATTTTATTTATTTGGGTTTTCTCTCTCTTTTTTAGTCTAGCTAACAGTTTGTCAATTTTGTTTACCTTTTCAAAAACCAACTTTTTGTTTTATTGATCTTTTGTAATATTTTTTAGTCTCAATATCGTTTATTTCTGATCTGATCTTTATTATCTCTATTCTGCTACTAATTTTGGGTTTGGTTTGTTCTTGCTTTTCTAGTTTCTTGAAATGCATTGTTAGATTATTTATTCAGAGTTTTTCTACTTTTTTTGACACTACACTGTTGGTGGGACTGCAAATTAGTGCAACCTCTGTGGAAAACAATTTGGAGATACCTCAGAGAGCTAAAAATAGAAATAACATTCGATCCAGGAATTGGAGATCCTTTATGTGTTATTTGCTTCTTTTTTTCTTGCTGCTTTTAGGATTCTTTCTTTACCCTTGACCTTTGAGAATTTGATTATTATATGCCTTGAGATAGTCTTGTTTGTGTCAAATCTGTTTGGTGTTCTCTGACTTTCCTGTACCTGGATATTTATCTTTTTTTTTTTTTGACAAGTTTTGGAAAGTTTTCTTCAAATAAGCTTTCTACTTCTTGCTGTTACTCAACTTCCTCTTAAACAGCAATAATTCTTAGATTTAGTCTTTTGAGATAATTTTCTATATCTTATAGGTGATCTTTGTTCCTTTTCAATTCTTTTTATTCTCCTCTGACTGTCTTCAATCTCACCAATTCTTTTCTCTGCTTGATCTATTCTACTATTGGGAGCCTCTTCTGAATTTTTCAGTTCAGCAAATGTATATCTCAATTCCAAGAGTCTATTCAATGTTTTTTATTATTTCAATCTCTGTTAAATTTCTTTGATAAATTTTTGAGTTCCTTTTTGTGTTATTTTGGAGATCACTGAATTTCCTTAAAACTGCTATTTTAAATTCTTGGTCAGAGAGTTCACATATCACCATCCTGTTAAAGTGAGTCACTGATTTCTTGCTTTTTCTGTTTGAGGTAGTCATAGTTCCCTGTTTGATGTTGTTTCTTATGGATGTACATCTGTGTCTTTGCATTGAAAGATTAGTTATTTATTCTTGTCTTCTCTGTCTGGCTTCTTTCAGGTTTTTTTTGGATATGTTTACTTAGAGATTCTTTGTAATTTCTCTGTTGGTTTTCTTTCTTTTTTAATGCATTTTTTTCCTGCTAGGTTGCTGCCTGCTTCTTGGTGCTATGAGGTGTGTCAGGCTCAGATTTACCTCAGTTCTAGTAAACAATCAGAATGCTATCCATCCCGAATCTGGGAGATCCCAGTAATTATATCCCAGTAATGTGGGAAGGATGGCTAGGGGTTTGTGCCCAAGGGACCTCTGGAACAAGCCTCCTATAGCATGGTGTTGCTGAACAGCCGCTCTGTTTTGACATTTCCTTTGGCAGCCTTACATAGCAGAGTTTCCAGGGCTGGGGATGACAGTTCCACATCGCCCTTTGTCTCTGTCTGCAGGGAAATCTCTCCCTTCAGGTAATTCCAGTGCTTCCTATGGATTGAGGCAAGAAAAGATCTCCTGCCAGGAAACCCAACATGGTGGGGAAGCTGGTTGTCTACCTCATTCTCATTTTTCCAGTATAAAAACTGTAAGTCAGGGGAAAATTTTCCATGTCCTTGTAACTGGGCAGATTGAGGGAAGGGCATCATGGATATGGTGTTTGATTCTCTTGCCCTCTGCTCAGAGTTTTCCACTTCTCTGGGCTCTGAGAACTGTTTCATCCTTATATTTGAGTTCTGGTTGGTATACTGCTGGTGATAACATCAACACCATGTATTTGTTTTTGGTTTTCTGAGGGTGAGTGAAGCCAGCTTGCTTCTATGCCACCATTTTGTAACCCAAAGTCCTATGCTACATAATATCTTTAAAGGGGTGGTTGTACCTTATATATTGCTGTGCATATATACCTTCAAAAATATTTATTGCATTGTGCTTACCTCCTTAAACCATCATTTTTTTCTTCACTTCCTATTTTTAACTCTATTCTCCTATTACTCAGACATTCATATTTATCCCATTAATTTGTAAGTAAGTGTAAAAGTATGTGCAGCAAATTTGAGGATTATGTTAAGTCTGTCATTGATAACAATTATATTGAATGACAAAATCAGTAGTTATAAAAGCAGGCTGAGTTAAAAATGAAAGCAAAGTTAAATATAATATATATCTAAAAGAAACCATTGGCCAAGAACTGGATAAAGAAGAAATGATTGGGTAGCAGCCTATATAGAAAGAGTATGTAGCCTATATAGAAAGAGCAGCCTATATTAAAGCCTTGACTCTGTGGTAAAATCTAAATGAGTGGACAGTATTAATTGTTGAGCTCTACCTTTTATTAGCAGTTAAACTTGGGGAAGTCACTTGACTTTTTTGAGTATTTACTGTTTCATCATTAAACATTATTGAGTATTATAACTATGTACCAGACATTTCTAGGCAATGGGGTTACAACTGTGAAAAAGAGTACTTGGCCTCTGTCATTATGGATTTAGTGAAATAATAATAATTGTCCCAAGTTATAGTAGAACAATAATTATTCACTTTAAGAATTACTATACAAAAGATTAGATCAGAGAAGGACAAGAAAATAAAGGAAAGAAATAGACAAATACTATGTGAGTGATTGAAAACTATAAATAATAACACATGTAAAAATGTCAAATGTATTACCTCGATATATTTTTACACTCAGTTTTATTTCAGTTTTGCTGTGATGATCCAGGATGTGAATTCACTTATTGTGCTTAGTACTATGAGTGCATTATTTTATCTAGGACATATGCACTTCATTGCATTTAAAAATTTCTTAGCCATTCTTATTTAAACATTTCTGTTTGCATAGACTATGTTCTTTTCTTTTGGAACTTCTATTCTGTGTATGTTGGAGAGTCTCAATCTATCTTACATATTTCTTGACTGTTCTTTCTTTTAAAACATGCCTTTGTCCATTTGTACAGCATTCTGGGCAATTTCCTTAGTATTTTCTTCTAAAACATAAAGTCTCCTCTCAGTGATATCCACTATAGATTATCCAATATATTGAACTTAAAAAAATTGACAACTCTATTTTTTACATTTATGAGCTTTCTAATTTATATTTTTACATGTCTGCTGTGGTTACTTTTGCCTTTTCTGTTTCATGATTTCTTCTTCACTTTTTATGCAGGTTATCCTTTAATACATCTTTTTGGACAACCTAAACATACTTTTTGAAAGTCTTTGCCATATTATCTCATAAAATTAGGTTCATTTGAATGAATTCATGGTCTGGTTTTTGACTTTTTTTTGGCATTTTACTTATCTTCATGGGATTTTGGAATTCTGTTTGGTAAGATCTATTTTTGTGTGGGAGATTTTGGTATTGTTTATTTTTTTCTGTCCCTTGACTTCTAGATCATCCCTCATAGTCCATAATTTTTCAGTTGTTTCCTACCAGCCATCTGGTGTCCTGGCCCAGACCCAAGTTTTATAATGGTTTTAAGGGTCACCGTCCAGGAGCAAACCTAGCCAGTGGCTAGTGCAGATCTAGCCACTGATCCTATAGAGAGTCTTGGATTGACTTCAATAAAGCTGTGCTGTTCTCCTTCTGCCTCCCTAGGTCTATGGTTTCTTATAAAACTAGACCCTTTTTAAGAACAGGTTGTAGGGGTTGCAGCACTCTAGGTTCAGCTTCAAGCAATGAGTCTGACTGACTTTGTTGGACTATCTCACTAAGGGGCCATTTAGTCCCTATTATATTGGAGGAACAAACATCAAGACACTAGTTCCTGCTTCTGGACCAAGAGTGGAACAGGTCTGTAGCTTTACTGGCACATGTCATGTTCAATTTTATTTTTTCCTAGTCCACAGAGATGTTTAATATTTTTGTAAATTTCCCTATGTCTTTGGGTTTGAATATCTTTCTCATTCATTCAACATGCATGATCACTTTCAGAATGCATAAATGAGTTAATTTTAAACTAGAACTAAATTAAGGCAGCAGAAATCCAGTTGTATTGGCAATCACCTAGAGACAAACAGTAAAAATTACTGTCTCTAGCATCTAGTAGAAATGTTACAGCTTGACATTTGTATGTACCTGTCACTGTAATCCTCCAGCCATCAGTAAGGTCAACTTGGTCCTTATTTTCTGTTAACACCTCTCTCTGGCTTCCTCTTTGAAACTCTTTGAGTTTTCATGGAATAGTCTTTATAAATTAGTATAATTCTATAAAATATTAGAAGGGGGAAAATAAAAGTAAGAGCACAGTAAAATTTATCTCAACTCTACTATGTATAGAGACCTGCAGTCTTGCTAGAAGCCACTGTTTATAATTCAATCCCAATCATGCTTGTGATTAATGAAATATACTCAAAAAATCTCTGCCTTTCTTCTTCTCATTAAAGTAAAATTAATTATTCCACCTTTCTAACAAAGGAAGAAAATCTCCTCTCCTTATTTCTGTATCTCTAGTATCTAGTTCTTCACATATATCAGAATTCAATACACATTTGTTCAATAAACCTTGCAAAAAATGTGGGTACTTTCATTGTAGGATTCTAAGAATGCAATACAGTTGACCCTTGAACAGCACAGGTTTGAACTATGTGGGTCCACTCATATGTGGATTTTCTTCCACCTCAGCCACCCCTGAGACAAAAGTTCAGGCTTTCCTCTTCCTACTCCTCAGCCTATTCATTGTGAAGACAATAAGAAGAGATCTTTATGGTGATCCACTTAATGAATAATAAATATGCTTTTTCTTCCTTATGATTCTCTTAATAACATTTCCTTTTCTCTAGCTTACTTTTTTGTAACAGTATATAATGCATATAACATAAAAAATATGTGTTAATCAAGGAGTCAAAAGTTATACATGGATTTTCAACTATGGGGGGTGTTGGCACCCCTAATTGCTGCATTGTGTATGGGTCAACTGTACATACATTTTAAATTTGTAGACAATAAACATGTCATGAAAGAAGTCAGGCAATTGGAACAGTCACATCTTTGCCATATCTAACTGGAATGAACCATGGTCAATGACACTATATAGTATTATACATTCAATATAATATTAGAACTAATGACTACTAGGTGTGGGGTTTTTTTGTGTTTTTTTTTTTTAATTTCAGAATACTATGGGGGTACACACATTTTGGTTACATAATTTGCTTTTGTACAGTTTGAGTCAAAGTTATAAGTATGCCCTTTACCCAGATAGTGTGCATTGTATCTGTTAGGTGTCAATTTGTCCATCCCCCCCCGCTTGATTTCCATTGAGTTTTAATTCCATATGTGAACATAAGTGTTGATCAATTAGTTCCCATTTAGTATTGACTGCATGTGGTGTTTGTTTTTCCATTCTTGTGATATTTCACTTAGAAGAATGTTCTCCAGTTCCATCCAGGTTGTTACAAAAGATACTAGATCACTATTTCTTTTATGGCTGAGTAGTACTCCATGGTATACATATACTACATTTTATTAATCCACTCATGTGTTAATGGGCACATGGGTTGTTTCCACATCTTTGCAATTATGAATTGTGCTACTATAACATTAGAGTACAAGTGTCTTTTTTAATACAATGTCTTTTTTTCCTTTGGGTAAATACTTAGTAGTGGGATTGCTAAATGAAATGTTAGATCTATTTTTGGTTCTTTGAGGTGTCTCTATACTACTTTCCATAGAGGTTGTACTAGTTTGCTGTCCCACCAACAGTGCATAAGTGTTTGTTTTTCCCTGTATCCATGCCGGCATCTGTTGTTTTGGGATTCTTAGATAAGAGCAATTCTTACTGGAGTTAGGTGATATATCTCATTGTGGTTTTGATTTGCATTTCCCTAATGATTAGAGATGTTGAGCATTTTTTTTATGTGTTTGTTGACCATTAGTCTATCTTCATTTGAAGAGTTTCTGTTCATGTCTTTTGTCCACTTTTTAATGGAGTTCTTTGATTTTTTTTCTTGCTTATTTTCTTGAGTTCTTTGTAGATTCTGGTTATCATCCCTTTATCAGACGTATAGCATTACAAATATTTTCTCCCATTCTGTAGGTTGTCTATATGCTCTATTGATTTTTGTCTTTGGCTGTGCAGAAGCTTTTTAATTTGATCAGGTCCCATTTATTTATTTTTGTTGTTGCTCTGATTGCTTTTGGGGTCTTTTTCATAAATTCTTTGTCTAGGCTGATATCTGTATGAGTTTTTCCTACATTTTCTTCTAGAATTCTTATAGTTTCATGCCTTAGGTTTAAGTCAGTTATCCACTGTGAGTTGATTTTTGTGAGTGATGAGAGGTGTGGATCCTAATTTAGTCTTCTACATGTGGCTATCCAATTCTCCCAGTACCATTTATTGAATAAAGATTCTTTTCCCCAGTGTATGTTTTTGTCTACTGTGTCAAAATCAGATGGCAATATGAGGATGGTTTCATATTTGGGTTCTCTGTGCTGATCTATAGATCTATACCTCTGTTTTTGTGCCAGTACTATGCTGTTCTGGTGACTATAGCCTTGTAATATAGCTTGAAGTCTGGTAAAATGATGTCTCCCAATTTGTTCTTATTACATAAGGTTGCATTGACTATTGAAGATCTTTTCAGGTTCTATGCAAAGTGTAGAACTATTTTTTCTCAATCTGTGAAAAATGAAGTTGGTATTTTAATGGAGATTCCATTAAATCTGTAAATCACTTTGGGTTCTATAGACATTTTAACAATATTGATTCTGGTGATCCATGAACATGATATGTTTTTCCATTTATTTACATCCTCTGTGCTTTCTTTCCTCAGTGTTTCATAGTTCTCCCTGTAGAGGTCTTTCACCCCTTAATTAAATGTATTCCTAGGTATTTTATTGTCTTTGTTGCTATTGTGCAAGGTGTTGCATCTTTGATTTCATTCTCAGCTTGACTGTGGTTGATGTATATGAAAGCTGCTGATTTGTGTACATTGATTTTGACTACTAGATTTTGGTGTCAAACTCTGTGGACTTATTTATGGAGTATCATTTGCTTCTATGTAATTCTTTCTGTATCTATTGCCACAGCACTAGTTTAGTCCTTTATAACTCTTTACAAATTCAATCACTTTTAATTGGTTTTTGTACCTTGAGTCTGTCTAATGGCTCTTAACATTTATAGAGTCCTGGACCTTTCTGAGAATCTGATGAAACCTATGAAAGTTCTTCCTTAAAAATGTACTTAAGCATATATTGTCCACATTTTATATTAACTTCAGTGTCGTTCACAAGACCGTAAAGTTGGCATGTGGACTTCTAAAGGTACTTCCATTTGAATTTGTTGTATCTATCTCATTTATCCATTCATTTATCCATCAAATGCTTTTGAGTATGCACTAAATTTGGTGCACTTATGCTAAACTCTGAAAATGCAAAGCTGGATGAGAAATTAGCTTTACTCATAAAAATTCAAAATCTAGACTAGATGGAAGAAATTTATCCCACAATGTCATAGGTATTTGTGGGCAACAGAGCAGGACTAAAACAGAAAATTTTGGTTCTGTTAAGAGAATATTAGGTATATCAGGTAAAAGCTTTAAGAAACAGGATTAACTCTCCTGAAGGAATATCTTTATTATTACATTCCAACATTCTACAAACTGCAGCAATGCCTTATTGAAATTTAAGAATCTTGTTAACCAGATTCCAATTAAATTCTCTTCTATCATTTATCAGTTAAGTCACATGGGATAAATTGCATAAAATCTCTGGATTTCAGTTTTGTCATCTATAATAATAATAACTACAACATGAATAACAAAAGTAATAAGAACTATCTTATGAAATTTTCGAGAGTAATAACTTTAACAGCAATTTTTATCTGCAGACATTGTACTAAAGATTCACATTTATTATCACTAATGTATCAGAATGGCTAAGGATGAGACCTTTAGGGTCAGCAAAATCTCTGAGCCATCCTAGCTTTGCAAATTTTTGTCTATGTGATTTGGGGAAAGTAATTTGACCTTCTTATGAATTTTCTCATCTGCACAAAGAGAATGCTAATGCACATCCCAAAGGTAGCTGTAAGGATTAAGTGAGACAATGCAAATAATCTCAGCATGGTATCTAGCACAATACTAAATATTATTATTACTATTGGAAAAAGTAAGATTTTTTAGTACATGCAATTATCACCATTTACAAGTAAGGAAACTGAGGTCCATATAGGTAAATAACTTTGTTACAGGTTATATAGGCATTGAAATTTACAGTTGGGATTCAAGTCCTTTTGACTCCAAAGGCCATACTTAATTCAAGACTGGGGAGGGGTTGGCTCAGGGGTTGGGGGAGAACAAGAGAGAAAAGAGAGGGTACTGGTACAGTCCTTGGCACACAGCTATTTTAAGAGTTTCCTTCTCTTTTCAAACATTACCTTGTCATTTAAATCTTCCACTTCAACTGGTGTTATCCATCATTGACCTAGAACAACTCCACCTTTGTGCCTGTGTCTATGCTCTGTCCTTGTCTTCTAGGTTCAATTCCTACTCTTTGTGAGGACCTGGGGAGGACCCACTGCCTTTTGGAAACTATCTAGACCACATCTCCTGGGAGCCATCTTTTGTAGCCTTGAGGCTGTTTAATTTATTTTCTGTATCACTTCCTTGACAATAATCTTGCCCAGCTCTTTATTACCTTTTCGGCCCATTTATTTTTATCCTCTCACAGAAATCATACCTCCTTGTAAGGAGGAGCCATGGTGTAACTCACAGTGCCTGCAGTGCTGTCTGACATATACTAGCTTTCAATGCATAGCTCATTATTGATTTAGTCTTTTTATTTTGAAAAATAATTTTTTAAGATATCTTGCTTCAGTGTGAACAGAACTCTGAAAGCATAATCTCAATCACAGGCAAAATACAGTTCTATTTGCATGCCGAGTTTCTTTAGAAATATATCTAATGTGTAGAGTAATGAACACTTTTTTATTCTTGTCTCTGGAAGATGAATGAAAAGATAATGGTGAGATGGCTTTGTTGAAAATAATGGTATCAAGGAAGTCTGATAAAATACTAGAGAGTTTATCATTTTGATCTCTTTCTTTTTTCTTATTCAGGGAAAAATATATAGCATTTTAAGAGTCCATCCTTGCAGCTTTGTTAATATAACAGCCTCATTTGTAACAGTGTGCTATTTGCTTGCCATATGTAATGCATGGATGTCAGACAGTGGGAAAAATTCTTTTTTAAGAGTATGTTATTCCTCATGCAAGTTCTTCATTTTGACTTGTAATACCATGTTATATGATTTGGAGAAAAAAGATACTAAAAATCAAGACAGTGTTTCAATTTTTGTCTCTATGGTTTTTTTTAACCTTTAGAATGTTGCTCTTAAATTTATGATTAGCTTTTGACTTGATGTCTCTCTCTTTCTCTCTTTCTTTATCTCTCTCTCCTTCTCTCTCTCTTCTTTTACTCAGATCATTTCTATGGATAAGGAAGACTTAGGGAAAAGAATACTTTAAACAGATGGGTACTGGCACCTTGGGTTTCATCTTATCAGACTGCATCCTGCCGTGTAGAAAATGTTGTTATTGAGATAACTAAGCATAAGGCATTATGGTCACGCCATATTGATTTTGGGAATCAAAAAATAACATTTTCACTCATGTCCAACAGAAAATCAGTTTACTTAATCGTTTTGCCTTTAGCCTTAAGTGGAAAAAGATGGGACTTGAAAATTTAAATTTATATGGTTATTGGGGAGTCATTAGATATTGTCTCAAAGGACAGTTTGGTATTGTGCTTGTGAAATAATGCAATTTTTTTTGGTTTTGTTTTGCTTTTCAATGGCCAGTTCTCAGTCTTCATCTTATTGATCTCACAGAGCAGCAGTTGGTCAAAACTTCTTCCTTGATACCTTTGTTTCATACAGTTTCTAGAACATCACAGTTCTGTGGTTTTCATCCTATTGCACTGGACAGTTCCTCTCAGTCTTGTCAACTGATGTTACCTTTTCTCCCTGTGCTCTGATTGTTGGAGTATCCCAACACAGTCACTCCCTTGGTGATCACATCTAGTCTCATAGCTTATAGACTAAATACATGCCAACAAATCCCAGATTTATATCTCCAGTCAAGTGCTCGAGTCTGCTCTACAAGTGTTAAGTATCTGCTGCTGACTTGACTTCTCCACTTGGGTATCTAACAGACATCTCATACCAGACCTGTCCAAAACTCTCCCCATCCAAACCTCTTCCATACTCTCAGTCTTTTCTGTCTTATTTGATGGCACCTCCATCATCCCAGCTGGTAAATAAAAAATGGTGGATTCATCCTTTGCTCCTTTCTTTTACTCAAACCCCATATTCAGTCAATTATGAAATCCCATTGGCTATAGTTTCAAAATAGGTATAGATTCCAACCATTTTTTACCACCTCCATTCTACCACTCTGGTCCAAATCATCATCAACTGTTTGCTGAGTAGCATAGTAGCATCCTAACTGAACTTGTCTTTCTGCTCCCACCATTGTCCCCCACATCCTGCCCGCTTCAGTGGTCTAGTCCCAGTAGAGCAGCTGGAGTGATCTTTTAGAAAAGTGGATCAGATAATGCTGTTCTTTGCTGGAAACTCTGAAATTGTTCCCCTTTCTACTCAAAGAAAGTCAAAGTAATTCAGTGGCTTTAAGACCCTACATGATTTCACCTCTGCTACTTCTCTTTAGAAGTATATTATCTCAAGCTGCTCTTCTCCTTTCTTCTTTATTTCACCTATAGTGGCCTCTGTTTTTTCCCAACACACAGGAATGTCCTAGTCCTTTCTCCTGTCTACAATACTTTCCCCC
>CAUYRT010075268.1:0-11267 GCA_963574885.1 Lepilemur ruficaudatus
GTGGCGTCAGCCTAGCTCACAGCAACCTCAAACTCCTGGGCTCAGGCAATCCTCCTGCCTCAGCCTCCCGAGTAGCTGGGACTACAGGCATGCGCCACCATGCCCGGCTAATTTTTTCTATATGTATATTTAGTTGGCCAATTAATTTCTTTCTATTATTAGTAGAGATGGGGTCTCACTCTTGCTCAGGCTGGCCTCGAACTCCTGACCTTGAGCAATCCACCCGCCTCAGCCTCCCAGAGTGCTAGGATTACAGGCGTGAGCCACCGCGCCTGGCACAATTCAATAATTTTTAATAACATTACTGAGTGTTGATGTTACTAAACTATAAATCAGATTTAGAATATTTTCATCCTCCTAATAAAATCCCTCCTGTTGAATTATAGTTAATCCCTGTACCCACCCTCACCCCCAGCCCCAGGCAACCATTAATTTACTATTCATTTCCATGAATTTGCCTATCCTGGACATTTCATACAAATGAGATTGTACAATATGTGGCCTTTTGTGACTGGCTTCTGTCACTTAGCATAATCTTTTTAAGGTTCATCCATGTTGTAGCCTGTATCAGTGCTTCATTTCTTTATTGCTGAATAATATTCCGTTGTATGGATATACCACATTTTATCTATCTATTCATTAGTTGTTAGACATTTAGGTTGTTTCCACTTTTTTGTTATTATGAATAATGCTATGAACTTCAAATGTAGGTCTTTGTGTGGATATATGTTTTAATTTCTTTAAAGTAGGTACCTAGGAGTGGAATTGGTGGTTTATTTTACGGTTTTTGAGAAATTGCCAAACTGTTTTCCAAAGTGGCTACGCCATTTTATTAATATATTCCTAGTAGCAATGTATGAGGTTTCCTGTTTCTCCTTCCTTAACTTTTTCCTCCCAGTGTATTTATGTATGGTTAAGGTATCATTTATATTGAGGTACAATTTTCATATGATAAAATGCTCAAATCTTGTGTCCAATTCAATTAGGTTTTTTTTTTTTTTTTTTTGAGACAGAGTCTCACTCTGTTGCCCAGGCTAGAGTGCCGTGGCGTCAGCCTAGCTCACAGCAACCTCAAACTCCTGGGCTCAAGCGATCCTCCTACCTCAGCCTCCCCAATAGCTGGGACTACAGGCATGTGCCACCATGCCTGGTTAATTTTTTTCTATATAGTTTTAGTTGGCTAATTAATTTCTTTCTATTTTTAGTAGAGACGGGGGTCTCCATCTAGCTCAGGCTGGTTTCAAACTCCTGACCTTGAGCGATCCACCCACCTTGGCCTCCCAGAGTGCTAGGATTACAGGTGTGAGCCACCACGCCCGGACTCAATGAGTTTTTGATGAATGTATACATGCATGTATACAGCTACTGCATCAATCAAGCTATGGAACATTTCCATCACTCCAGAAATTTTTCTTATTCCTGTCTCTCAAAGACAACTACTGTTTTGATTTCTACCATTGGAGATTAGTACTGTTTATTCTAGAATTTCATATAAACCAAACCTAGAGTTTGCACTCTTTTGTGTTGGGTTCTTTCACTCAATGTCAGGGTTTTGAGTTTCATCAGTGTTGTTGTGTTTATTTCAGTAGTTTGTTCCTTTTATTGGCTGAGAATACTCCAGTGTATGAATGCGCCACATTTTGTTTATCTGTTTACCTGGTGATGGACATTTGAGTCATTTTTAGCTTATAGTTATTAGAAACAAAGGTGCTATTTCACATTCATGTACAAGTCTTTGTGGATATGATTTCATTTTTCTGGTATATAAATACCCAAGAAGAGAGTAATTGCTAGGTCAATAGGGTCGATGTATGTTATCTACTGTTTTTTATCTAGTACTAAGTCATTTTAAAAAATCCTATATGAGAATTACGGTTTCTAAGATGTCTTTGACTTTCTAAATAATTGCATCATTTGCTTACATGTATAATTTTGTCTTTTATGATATTTTTATTGGGTTTTTTTGTATCAAACCTTTAAAACATTCCATAATGTTTCAATAATGGTGGGGATATTTGGCATTATTGTTTTGTTTCTGATTTGAATGGAAGTGGTATTGATGCATTATCACTTGCATCAATGATGTTTGCTTTTTTAAAGTAATTTCAAGCTTTTCTTCTTTTACTTAGCTGCCAAATATGTTATGGAAATCTCTGAATGTCCTTCATTTGCTTGTCTTCCTTTATTTGTTGATATAATAAACTATGTGTATAGATTTCTTAACATGAAGTCTTTCAGCTTTCCTGAAACAAATTTTACAAAAAGCAAAAGGTAGGAATAGGATTTTACAGAAGAGGAAATCTGAATGACCAGCAGACATGCAAAGATGCTCAACCTCAGTTTTAGTCAGGAAAATATGTATTAAAGTAACATTGACACACCACTTTTTATCCATCAGACTAGCAAAGGTGTGATGATCACCAATTCTGGTGAGAGTTCAAGAAAAGAACACACTCATTTCTCAGAAGGAATGTGAATTATTGTAGGCTTTGAGAAAGCTATCTGGCCAAATATGTTAAAGCTAATACTATATATAATTGTTAGTTAGTCAATCCCACATCTTAGAACTTATCCTAAAGAAATAAAATTACAGAGATCATTTTGTATGATGACGAGAACTAGAAAAAACTGAAGCTCATCAGTAGGGGAATGATTGGATCTAATCCATGTCATATATTCATAGGATGGAATTTACACAAGTAATAAAAGGAATGAGTTAGATCTTTATAGATCTGGAGGAGTTTCCAGAATTTTTTTTTATGAAATAAGCAGGTTGCCCAGAAATGTACATAGTATAGTCCAGATTTTGTAAGATAAACAATAACAGGTATGTGTATGTTCGTGATCCAACAGGCAAAGGAAAAGGTGTGAAAGATGTTCACTGGGATGCAAACCCTGGTTTCCTGGCTACAGGAGTAGGGCTGGCTAAAGGGAGGTGGGAGGTGAGAGGTGTTGAGTTAAAAAAAGGAAACAAGGAAAAAAACCCACACAAATTGAAAAGAAAATGAGTTAACAGTATATTTATATAAATAATATTTATTCAAAAACTTTATAATAGGCCAGGCATGGTGGCTCATGACTGTAAATCCTAGCACTCTGGGAGGCTGAGATGGGAGGATCCTTTGAGGTTAGGAGTTTGAGACCAGCCTGAGCAAGAGCGAGACCTCGTCTCTACCAAAAATAGAAAAAATTAGCCGGATGTTGTGGCATGCACCAATAGTCCCAGCTACTCAGGAGGCTGAGGAAGGAGGATCACTTGAGCCCAGGAGTTTGAGGTTGCTGTGAGCTAGGCCGACGCCACGGCACTCTAGCCCGGGCAACAGAGTGAGACTCTGTCTCAAAAAAAAAACAAAAAAACTTTATAATGATGAAAAATTTAGAAACTACATAAAGATTAGCTTAATGAAATTATTGCAGCTGTTAAAAAAGTGTGATATAAATGTGTTTAGAATGTATATTAAATGGAAATTCAGATTGCAAAAGAGTATGCATACTATGCCCCTGCCTATGTTGTATGATTATGGGTGTTCTTGTTTACTTTTTTGCTTCTTTACTTTTTTAAATCTTATGTGGGAAAAGAGCAGAAGTTATTTCTAGGTGTATGAATCACTAAAACACAGTTGTTTTCCCTAAATTATACTTTTCTTGGGGATAGCTGTAATTTCATGATATTTAGTTCAATCTTTAATTAGATGATAGGCTGATTGAGGGTAGGAATCCCTTCTTAAGATTCTATGTGTCACCCTCAGAACTCAGAATAATTCTGAATCATAATGTCAAGAGATCACCATTAAATGCAGCCCGTTTGAGAGAAAGGGCACAGCATTAAAGAGATCAGGGCATGAGCATTTGGAAAGAGCAGGCCCGGGTCAAAGTATTCTCTACTTGACTTCAATGCTTGGTGCTTCCCTATGGCATCTAAACAGGCTTGACCAGGATTCTTTCTGGGACTTGAGCTACAGTTTCCAGGAAAAGGCAGAAAGCCAAGATAGGGCAGGAATGGAATTAAAGGAGACTGACCTGTTTGTTAGGTCAGCAAATTAGTTTCTGATTTACAGAACTAGATTTAGTATTTGACTTGGTTAGAATGTGATTACCTTTGGTTTGAATCTAGTTGGAACCTGTACTCCAGGATGTGCTATCTGGTGGACGGGCCATAGAAGCAGCAATCTCAGCAATATTAAAAACTCAAGCAGGTGGCGCTTGTTGGTTCTGAGTAGTCTCTAAATTTGTGCAGAAGTCTGGCGACTGACTGGGGAGGTAACAATGGCAGCTCAGCCCCATGCAGACATAGGGAGTTGCTCTGTCACTACTGCGGACTGTCCTGGCCCTCTGCAGAGCCCCCCTCATTTCTAGGGGGTCACTCAGTCCAGCACCCTGAGCTGGGGTGCATGAGGCTCTTGCGTCACATTTGCATTTAAGGGGTTAACACTTCATTTTGGGGAAAATAATTGTTCCTTAGTTAAAACAGCATTCTACTTTTAATAGAGAGCAGCCACTTTTTTCCACATATGGTAGGACAGGTTTTGGCATGTAAAATACTAACCCCCAACAGCTTGATACGGTTCTTTAAAGGCTGCTGAAATGTAAATTAGCCTGTAAGAAGACATCCTTTAAGAGGAGTTATTGCACATAGCAAAGGGACATGGCTTTGCGTTTTCCCGTGTGACGTTATCTGCCTGTGTCTCTGCAGAAGCAGCAGGCCACATCTCAGGCGGTGAAGTAGTTCTGAGGAGAAACCTATTTACGCCAGATTCCGGGTGCTGTTCCCACCAGAAACAATTCCAAGAATACACTTATATTTTAAATAAATGATAAAATCAATTTCTATATATATATATACACATTACAAAGGAGAAACTTTGTAGTATTGATTTATTTATTAATCCATATTAACCAAAGTTGAATCTGACAGCAAAATATGGATTCCTTCTTAAAATAGATAAAAACACATTTTGACGTAAATAGGTTTTTCTTCCTGTTTGTGCTAGCCAGTGCTTAAAATCTAATCATGTGATCGGTCGAACAGTAAAGGAATTTGAACTTCTACTTTCTTGATTCTCAAATGTGCTAACTTTACTAAATCGGTGGAAATAAGCAAAATATTTTTCCCAGAGATAATAATGATGTTAAAAAATGTGACGGTCGTGTATCAGGCCGAAGTGATTCACAGCTTTATCGTGGGACGAAAGAGATTGAAAGTGGAGGATTTCCCCTCACACTAGGTAAAGAAGCAAAGCCCTGCTTATTCATGGTCTGAGCCCAGACTTATTTCTGTTTAGGACTTTCGTTCTTTCCCATTGTGAAGTGGCAGAGCCAGTTAAGTCCAGACGTAGACTTCCATGCCCCTGCGCTGCTGAGTCCCATAATCAGCTCTGCTGCTTCTCTCAAAGAGTCAGGAGGGTTTCCTACCTGGACCTTGAAGTCACTGACCTACCCAGGTGCTGCTTTTCCACCTCCCTCACGATGGATGTCTTCTTCTTGAATGTCCTCTAGAAGAGTCTCAGCTGCACTTAACCTTCCGTGTCAAGGGGGGACTCAGATACCTTAAAATAGGCATCAGGTACACGTTCTATTTATGATTCTGGAATTAGGCCTTTCTTTTGGTGTTTCCTGTGGTCCACATTTTTTATTTCTTTCTCAGATTTCCAAATATGCTCTCTCTTGGGTCTGTTCATTCTCTTTTGCAAAGCATTTCCTAGGCAAGGTTACCATCATCCTACCAGAAGTGCATGGTTTTGTTAGAAAGTCCGAAATAGAGTCTTTCCCTTTAGTAACTCAGAGTTCTGGTCTCTGCAGGTTACATTTTCTTTCTAATGTCCTGCTTTCCTAGTCCTCACCCGCTAATTCAAAAATGTTACAGTCCTCCAAAACATTGCCCTTTGTAAACATTGATTAATAATAAAAGCTAGCATTTATTAGATGCTGATTTTGTAACATGTATTAGCTCATTTAATCCTTAGAACGGTGTTAATTCAGGAGCATTTGCTTTCCCAGGACTGCAGTATCAGGCAGTCCTCACCCATCTGTACCCCAGCTTTTAACAGTTGGTTGCTGTTGTCTCCGTCGCATTCTCTTGTGAGCATTTTAAAAAAAATTCATTTTATTGTAGCTTTAGAGGAGTTTTAGGAGGGAATAAAAATAAATATATTTTCAATCCATCTTTACACAGAAGTTGAAGTATTACTTTTTACAGTGGAATCAGAAATTAAGAATATTTTTGGCATTTGGAGAGATGCATGAAAATACTAAAGAGATGGTTATAGAAAATTCTACCTTTTACTATTTTGTCACATTTAATGCCATGGTGTATAGTAGTTCTGGCTACAAAATGAAAACATTTTAAGGTTTTTTTCTAATTAATGTTTGAAATCATTAAAAGTTACTCTCAAGAGTCTTTCATTTTATGCATATAAATTCTATAAAGACAGCAGGTTATCTTATGTTCTATATGAAGGATTATATTTTAAGTGCATTTTCAGATTCAGCTAAGCTAATCATTCTATCAGAAAATACTATTTCTCCCTCACTAGCTCTTGAAACATAATTAGATTTTCTTAGCAATGGTTGCTTATAATTAGAGTTTACTTGTTATAATTTTAACAGAGAAAAACACTGACCTGTGTAATTTTAGTGTAATTAAATTTTTCTCCTTATATCTATGTGCACCTCATCAATTCAGCAAAAGCAAAACCTGATCTAGAAGTCCCTGTGCAGTAATCTGCTGATGCGTCTGGGCTGTAAGACCTTGGTGTCTGGTGGGATTGTGATGGTAATTGCTCTGAGATGCATTCTGTTTACAAAGACCAATGTTGCAGCTGCTTTTAATTAGCTGCTAGAAATGAAAAACTGCCAAGGTATGCTTGTTATATCTACCTAAATTTATCCCATTTAAAATAAAGGAGAATTTAGAGACTATGCACGTAAAACAGGAAATTGCTCATTGTAAACCAAGTTCAGAAAGGTGGTGGTAAATACCTGGATGTAGCCTTCGGATTTCATGGGAAGGAGAAAACCCTGATTTCCTATGACACAAGCCATTACATTCTGTATTTTATTGTCCTCTAATTTTTTCTTGTATGATTTTTGTCCTAAGCAAACGATTCACTTCCAAGAAGAACGCTTTTTGCAGTCCCCACTGTCTGACTTCGTGCATAAAAAATACTTACTGACATGAGGAGATTTATAGCCTTTCTATTCATAAAAGTTTGAGAAATTGTTTTGAGACAATCAAAGGGTTGAAAATAAAGGAGAATTAAAAGCATTGTTATAATTTGTCATGAAGTTTGGTGAGTAATACAGAGCTTTAACTTGCCTAGTGGGTTGGAAAATTTGTGTTTCTTAATTTTCTTACTTCTATGTGTTTCTACAGGTTATTAGGCCATTTTATTATTAGTTTTAAAAGAGAAATATTGATGTTCATAGTGAGGACTATTGAAGAAAGCTGACATTTTAGGGTATGTGAAGTGTTTAATCATCTGTGATTGTATCTAATGTAGTAAAGTTTTGCAAGGAAAAAACATATTTGTTAATTTGATTTCATGCTCCACTGATTTCTTGCTGCTCTATATCCCCAAATAGTCAGGAATTGATTGTAATTAAAATGTTATATGGAAAATGATCCTTAGTGAAGACCTAATGAGAATTTGCTTTCAATAGACAGTATCAAAGTGAGGATGATAGAACTTTTCCCTGAAACTTTGGAAATAAGGAGATGAATTATGGCTAAATTTTCTTTCAGTTGTTGATTTTTTGATTTTCATTGTTATGTACAAAGTTTATGGCGCCTAAATTTTCTTCAACTCATCAAATGTGTTTTACAGTTTAATCGAAAAGCTATGAGGACATGTCAAATTAGTTTCTATAAGCTACATCCCTGCAGAGCCAACTTTGTGGTTTTCAATGCGATTTGTTCGATTCTAGAGGGTTATTTGTAAATTAGCTGTTAGGAACATGTTTTATGTATACACTCTGTATAGATGGAAGTCTCTTTACCCTTTTACATGCCCGGACTGTAGTACCTGAGAACATAGGAGCATAATCCCCCTGCCAGGAACTCCTGCTCCACAGCCTTCACTATCTGGCAGGGGAAGCAGAGACTCTGCCATCTCCACACCACTAGTAGAGTTCCTTCCCTATGATCTGAGAGGTGATTCCACAAGTAAAGAAGTCCACAGTAAAGGTTGTACCTAATTTAAATGATGGCTTTTGTCATATGCTCTACCATTCACAGGAATGTTTCATTATTAATCACAAATCATAAGCAATTTCTAGTCTTGATTTATTATGCTTCTGAAGAGTCACATCCACTGCTATGGTTTTGATACCTTATTAGCCAGTGTAGGCTAAGTTATGCTGTGGTAACAAACAACCCCCCAGATTTCAGGGGTTTACAACAACAAAGGTTTATCTCTTAAGCTTTATGTTCATTGTAAGTAACTAAGACACTGTTCCATGTTATCATTCTGAGACATGGGCTGAAGGAACAGCCCCTTTCTGAGACTTTGCTAGTCTTTTAGTAGAGGGAAAAAGAACACAATGGAAACATACAACGATTCTTAAAGCTTCTGCTTGAAAGCGGCATATGTCACGGCACCCACAAGTTACAAACCAAGTCAGTTGACCACTCTGGGGATGGGCGGTCTTGCAAGAGAGAAGGCCCTACAAGTCGCACAAAGAAGCCTGGCATCAACGTGGCAGGGATGTATAATCCTTCCTTGGTGAGGGATGGTGAATATTTTTGAATAATACAATTCACCCCTGTTGCAAAATCTTGAGACTTGCTGTAAGCAGATTCTCATCTGTTTGTGTGATGGGGTCTGAGTGTTGGCTGACTTCCGTGGCAGAGACAGCACTCTGTACTCCCCATGCCATTTCATTTTCCTCCTGGGTTCATAGGAAGATAGCTGTCTCAACCCCTTTGCGTCTGTGTGGGACCAGAAGACTACTTATGGTCAGTGGATTATGGGGAGGAATGATGTGTGAATGACACTTTCAGACTTAGCTCCTAAACATCTGGCAAAATCCCCCTACCCTTCTCTCTGTAAGTTCATTGGTGGGGTGAATTCAGACGTGCCTGTTCTCCACATCACTGCTTACAGGAGATATATCTAGTAAGAACCTTACCTGAATAGAAACAGCTACTTTGAATGTGAGGTAAAACAAAGGAATCTTCATTGCATTAAAACACTGAGATTTTGTGGTTCTTTATTATTGTGTTACCCTATCCTAAACTGATATAACCTGGCTTTGTGGTTTATTTAATGATGCACATTTACTAGAGTGATGTACATTTGATAGTGAAGTGGCCAAATGCCACATAACCTTTAAAAAATTGCTGAAAATACATGTAAATTTCTATTATATAAATATGTGACTGAAGAACTTATTTTTAAATTTGATTTTATTCAGTTAATTTAAATTTAAGTGGACACATGTGGCTGGTGGCTACCAGATGAATCACAAGAGCTTTAAACAGCAGGAAGTTTTTTGCTATGTGATGAATTACAAATCTTTCCACAATCTCAGCATCTGTTGGGCTGGGCATGGTGGCTCATGTCTGTAATCCTAGCACATTGGGAGGCCAATGTGGGAGAATCTTGAGACCAGGAGTTCAGGACCAGCCTGGGCAACAAGGAGACCCCGTCTCTACAAAAAATTAAAAAAAAAAAAAAACTAGGCAGGCATGGTCGTACATGCCTATAGTCCCAGCTACTTGGGAGGCTGAGCCAGGAGAATTGCATGAGCCCAGGAGTTTGAGGTTGCAGTGAGCTATGATTGTACCACTGCACTATAGCTGCAGGGTGACAGACCAAGATGCTGTCTCAAGCAACAGCAGCAACAACAACAACAAACCCAACACGTTATCTAAATTTCACACTTTCTGGATGATTAAGAGTCATAAAATGAACAGAAAGCAATTACATCTTAAACGGTGTTTCAGTTGTGGCATTGGTCTAAGTTCTTTATTAGTACAAGCTGACATGAAGTCCATGTTAAAAGATTCCAAATATAGAGTACAGAAGTACAAATGGTGAAATGGACATTTTTCTCAAAGTATAATTGTGGTCTTTAATGATGTAAAATAAATCTAAAATTAACAAGACCATATTCATTTCTGAATTTTTTCATTGTGAAGTATGTGAGACATGTTAGCATTGATAACTTTGCAAATGTTGTGCCTTTGCTTAAATTTTCTGTATTCCATTTACTGAGATGCTTAAGATCCTGCGAGCCAATTATAGGTTTTAAAAAAGATGATTTAGTTATGTTTCTCTGTGTTTAAAGGACTATTTCAAAGCAGGAGCTGAGTTGATGTAGTGGAAAAAACATTGGATTGGGAGCCGCAGTATCTGGGTTATGCTGTCCACTGTCTCACTAACAGGTTATGTGAATTTGGGTAGGTTATTTGAATTCTCTGGGTCTCACTTTCTTCTGCAGTGAACTAATCACCTACCTCTAAAATTCTATGGTTGAAAATCCCCCTATTTCAACCAGGTCTTTTCTCCTTAACCATTTGCTATTCGCACATGGAATGTGAGGTGTTAGAACTGAACCTGCTCCTGTCAACATGACTTAACTCTTTGTTCCAGGAGATTCTTGCTTAGGAAGATAAGACAGTAAATTTGTAAATAACTTCCACTGTTTGCTTTAGTAAATTCTTGCCAATCAATTTATCAGGACAAACACTTTGCTCATCTGGGCAAACAGCTCTCTTATTAAAACAATGTATTGTTCACCTGGGTAAACATCTTGACAAGTATGTGGAAGAATCACATGATGCCTTATGGTTTTGAAAATGAATCTGTTGTAAACGCTATTTTATTTTACTATTTAACCAGGAGTGAAATATTTTAGTATGTGAGTCTAGGTATTTTCCCTGACTAGCCTGAGACTCGACATAGTTTATATATTGGTGAGGTTAATTTTAACAAGATTAGTGAGCTCACAGACATTGGGTTATTTATAACAAAGTAGGTGAGCAAAATCAGTTTTCTATGTCTAACATAGTTTACAAACTTATGTAAACAACATTGTTTATATAATTATAAGGAATTTAGTTTTCTATACTATACATAGCCTAAAGGTTACAGGTTAAAGCCTTTGTAGTTTGAAATTACATACCACAGAGGTTTCCAGACACAACTTACCAACATTTAAGAGCAACTTACTAGTTTGACAAGAGACAGAGCATATGCATATTTAAACTTAAAGCAGAAATTTGTGTCTGTTGCTTAAGTTTCCTTTGTTAACTGTGCTCTTAAGAC
>CAUYRT010075270.1:0-71880 GCA_963574885.1 Lepilemur ruficaudatus
GTTAATCACGTGAATCAGTTTTTGAGGAATTCCTTTCCCCTATAGAGACCCCTAATTCCGCTCCCCAACTACTTTTCAAGCATATCCCACCCCTCCACAGTGTCCCCCCACGTTGCTCAGACTTGGGTCTACCCCCTACCCCCCAATTCCCCAGCGTTCGCTCCCACCCTTTGAGCACCATATTGTTAATCAGTCAATACCAACTTGATGGCGAGTACAAGTGGGGCCCATTCTTCGGGTCTTGTGTGACCTCACTTCAAATAATGGGCTGAAGCTTAATCCAGGATAATACAAGAGGTGCTAACTCACTGTCATTTCTTTCTTTTTTTTTTTATTGGGGGAAAACTACAAAGCATTTACAGTACAATGTTTACAGTCACAAGTTGTAGTGAGCTGATTTCCCCAAATATATTACCACTCAAGTTGACTGTTATCTTGTTACATTCAAAAACCTACTCTGTCAAAGTAGTCCATAGAGTACATACATAGTGCTCCAACTGTATCTACGTACAACCAACACTCCATTTTAAGTGTACAATTAAATGATTTTCAGTGAATTTACCGAGGTGTATTTCATCCAACTTTTTAAATTGTCCTCAATAGGAAAGTTAGTTTGAATTATTTGGCCACCATTACTAGAAGCAGAAGTCAAACGAGTTTTTTAACATAAATTTTTTTTATCAATGTGAGAGTTCTGGAAATTAAAAAATTTTACAGAGGAACTCTCACGATGCAGTTCTATCCATGTATAACTCTGTCTGCACATCCCCAGACCTGTGTCTCTCAAATTTTCAAATTTTCCTATTGTTAAATTACCTGCAACTTCCTTATGACCTGTTCCAAGCACTCTTCAGTCATCCCATTTCTACTTTGTCTACAGAAATAGTGGAGGTGACAGTAAATAATGTTTTTCCACTGCTTGAATGTTATGGTCTTTCTCTCTTGTAGAGAAATACAGTATCTGTGATGAAGTCTAGTAAAATGAGTGTGGACATGATACAGAGATAAAAATACAGAAATACTATAACAGCGCCTGTGGCTTTTCTGTGTCTCTGATCCCATCTCTATCTCTTCTGGGAGTGAACAGGAGTGACTTAGGTGAGCTCACAAACATAGCTACCATGTATTATTATACCACCTGCACCCCCACTGTAGTTTCCCGTTCCCAGGTCTTTAATCTGTTCCAGGGCCTTTGATGCATGTGAAGCTACTTCTGCTGACTCTGTTGACACTGCAATGGTCACCATGGCTACCACTGAGATCAAGTGATACCTGGACCAGGATTTGTTTCTTGCCCCAACCAGGCCAAAGACACCACAACCTTTGAGGTTGCTGGTGTATCCTTGCCAGCAATGAAGAATTGACATGTGAGCTGAGGTTGCCAATGAAACAGGAAAACATCCTTTCCCCCACCTTTGCCTCACACTATTATGCAGACTCAAAAATGTTTATACATGAAAATCACAACGAGACACTGTGTTCTACCTATGAGGCTGGCAAGATCAAAATGTCTGATAAACTGTCCGAAGGACCATGGAAAAACAGGCATTGCTGGTGGAACATAAATTGATATAATCCTTTAGGAGAATAATTTGGTCATATCTATCATAATTTAAAATGTCCATACCATTTGAATGAGCCACTGTATCTCTAATTTATACTGCAACATGTGCCAAATGAACACAAGCGCAAGGATCGTCAATGCAGCAGCGTTTGTAAGTTGAAGATTGGAAACAATAGTATAGCAGGCTCAGTGCGGTCTTCTCATATGCCACTGGCTCATCTCCAAGTGCACCTGCAGCCAGGGAGGAAAATTCTGTGTGTACCCACAAAACTTCCCACCTTAAGCCACCTGAAATGCCCTCAAGGGAAATCCTCAACCAATGATAATGGAAGACGATGCATGTCTTAGTTTAATCAGGCTGCCATAATAAAATACCACGGACTATGTGGTTTAAACAACAGAATTTTACTTTCTCACAGTTCTGGAGTCCAGAAGTCCAAGATCAAGGCTGATTTGGTTTCTGGTGAGGGCCCTCTTCCTGGGTTGCAGATGACTGCCTTCTCACTATATCCTCATGTGGCCTTTCCTCGGTGCTTGCACATGTAAGGAGAGAGCAAGTTCTCTGGTGTCTCTTTCTATAAGGACACTAATCCTATCAGATCAGGGCCCCACCTTCATGACCTCATTTAACCTTATAGTTGACCCTTGAACAATGCAGGGATTATGAGCACTGGCATCCCTCTCACAGTCGAAAATTCGCATATAACTTTTGACTCTTCAAAAACTCAACTACTAATAGCCTGTTGTTTTTAATTGGAAGGCTTTCTGATAACATAACCAGTTGATTAACACGTATGTGATATGTTGTATGTATCATAGACTGTATTCTTACAGTAAAGCAAGCCAGAGAAAAGAAAATGTTATTAAGTAAATCATAAGAAAAAAACCCAAGTGCCCATCAGTACATGAGTGGATTAATAAAATGTGGTATATATGTATACCACGGAGTATTACTCAGCCATAAAACAATGGTGAACTAATACCTTTTGTAACAACCTGGATGGAACTGGAGACCATCCTTTTAAGTGAAGTATCACAGGAATGGAAAAACAAACACTACATGCACTCACTACTAAATTGGAACTAATAGATCAACACTCATGTGCACATATGGTAGTAAACTTCAACAGAAATCAAGCAGGCTGGAGTGGCGGAGGAAGGGATGGATTAATTCACACCTAATGGATACGATGCACACTATCTGGTTGATGGACACACTTATAACTTTGACTCAAACTGTACAAAAGCAATTCATGTAATCAAAATGTTTGTACCCCCATAATATTCCAAAATAAAAAAAATCATAAAGAAAATATATTTACTATTCATTAAGTGGAAGTGGATCATCATAAAGGTCTTCATCCTATTGTCTTCACATTGAGTACGCCGAGGAGGAAGAGGAGGGATTGGTCTTGCTGTCTCAGAGGTGGCAGAGGTAGAAGAGGTGGAAGATATCAAAGGGAAGGCAGGAGAGGCAGCTTAGTGTAACTTTTATTGAAAAAAATCCACATATAAGTGGACCCATGCAGTTCCAACCTGTGTTATGCAAGGGTCAACTGTAATTACTTTCATAAAGGTCCCATCTCCAAATCTATTGAGGTTTAGGACTTCAATATATAAACTGGGGCAGAAGGGTGTTACATAAACATTCAGTCCATAACATTATATAAATACCCCAGCTTCCTAGTCCTTCGGTGTGATGCTCCTGAGTCATGTTCTACAGTCTTTCAGAGGGTCCCCAGTGGGATTGAGCCAGGGTTGCCCTAAACTGTGTTTATTAATCTCCCTTCATGGCTCTTTTTCCTCTGTCCTCACTGAGCTTCCTGAGGTCTCCCCCCAAGTAAATGACCTGCACCCAAGTCCTTGTCTTAGGATCTGCTTTGGGGAGAACTCAAATGGAGACAATGTTTCAAATAACCAGGGATTTCAATCTAAACTTATGCCTGCAAGTATTGCTATGGTCTGAAAGTTTGTATCCCCCTTCCTGCCCCCCCACCACCCCGTCCGAAATTCATATGTTGAAATCTAATCACCAATGTGATGGCATTAGGAAGCGGGCCTTTGGGAAGTGATTAGGTCATGAGAGTAGAACCCTTATAAAAGAGGCCCCAGAGAGCTAGCTCACCCCTTCCACCATGTGAGGACACAGCTAGAAGGTGCCATTATGAACTAGAAAACAGACACTCACCAGACACTGAATCTGACAGAATCTTGATCTTGGACTTTGTAGCCCCCAGAGCTTTGAGAAATATATTCATATTGTTTATAAGCTATCCAGTTTAAAATATTTTTTATGGCAGCTGTGGAGGCTAAAGTAACTCCATCTTGGTTGACTTTTCTTTTCGTAGAGACAGGATCTTGCTCTGTCACCTAGGCTGGAGTGCAGTGGCCCAATCGTAGCTCACTGTAACCTGTTGGTCAGAGCATCCACAAGCCCAAACAAGTTCAAAGGAAGGAGAAATGGAATCTACCTCCTGATGGAAGAGTTGCAAGTTCTGGAAGAGCATGTGGGACTGGCAATATTGCTCTGGCCATTTTGGGAAAATACGAATTGCCCTAACATCTTACATAATAACATCATTTGTGGAAATCTTTTAATACTTTAAATAAGGGGGTGGAGGCCAAAACATGATTTCAAGATTATATAAGTATTTAGGCTTTATAGGAAACATCCTAATTTAACACACATATGCATACATAATATATATAATTCTGATGTATTACATGGGCTTTAGAATTCAATGAACAGCATCAACTCCTGTCTTTGCCACTTTCTCTTTGGGCAAATTCCTTACTCACCCTTTGCCTTTGCTTCCTCATCTGTAAAATGTAAGAACCACCACTTACCTCCCAGGGTTGTTGAGATTTAAAGAGACAATGACTTTGTAAAGTTCTCTGGGGAGGCTGCATTTTCCAAAGATGGCTGAAGAACATCTTCTGTCCCACCTACTTCTTTACAACATGAACTCACCACTCCCCCATCAAGAGGTGGAGTCTAATTCCCCTCCCCGTCAATCTGGATGGGGAGGCTCATGGCAGCTCCAAACAGTGGCACGCAGCAGAAGTGATGCTGTTTGGTCTCTGAGGCTGGCTCATACAGGCCCTGCGGTTACTGCCTTGTTCATTGGAACCTTGTTCTTGGAGTGGCCTGCGATGTAAGAATCTGACAGCACAGCGGCTGCCATGTTGTGGCAGACAGCGAGGCCCTGTGTAGGCTCTTGGTGGGCAATCCCAGTCTTTGAGTCACCCCAGCCCAGGAGTTCGACAGGCAAATGAATGAAACTCCGGATGATTTCAGCCCCAGCTGTTAAGTCACTACCAGCCTTCAAGTCTTCCCAGCTGAGGCTCAAGACAAATCACTTCCGTCTACCCCATCTGAAATCCTAACCCACGGTATATGTAAGCAGAATAAAATGGTGGTTTTGAGCTGCTGCATGTGGGGTCCTTTTTAATGCAGCAATAGTAATTGGAACACTCCTAAAGCAAGATTTGACACATAGATATTGAAACTAGTTCTCTTTTTAACATTTTTTTTCCTTCAGTTGCTCTAAACAACTTATTAAAATGTCAGATAAGGATCGGGTATGGTGGCTCACACCTGTACATTGTGAGGCTGTGGTGGGAGATTTGCTTGAGGCCAGGAGTTCAAGGCTACAGTGAGCTATGATGGTGCCACTGCACTCTAGCCTGGGCAACAGAACAAGACCCCTTCTCTAAAAAAAACAAAGGTGTCGGAGGAGGCATCTGACAATGTTGGAGATCCATGTGAGCGATGTGTTTGCAAGTGACTATAATAATATTACATCATATACTTACTGCAGAGAGAGGCCAGGGGAGCAGGAGCCAGATACATAGTCATCCTTGGCAAAGCTGCAGCAGATTTCGTGCCAGCAGGCAGGCGCTCAGAGTCCAGAGCTGGGCAAAGGGTCAAGAAAGGATAGGTCATTTAAGTCCAACATGTGACAGCTCAGCAGGGAGTGGTTCCTGGGGCTTGCCTCTTCAGTAGCGAGTAGCACTTGGGCAGAGGCAGGAACTTAGTGTTGTTTAATCCTGGGGCTTGGGCTGGGGAGATGTGGTGGTATGGGAGGGAAGGGGAACTGACTGCATGATCTACCTCAAAGCGGAGTAACGCCACCCTCCAAAGGGGCATGGTGCACTCAGTTTGTCTAGGGCTGTTGATATCAAGACGATTAAAAAACAAACAACAAAAACAAGATGATCAACTACAGTGGATGAGACAGGCAGTGGGTCTTTACAGAGAGCAGATCTCCCTTGAAGTAAAGCAGATGGCAGTCTTGTGATTCCCAAAGTACTTCCCAGCAGGAAACTGATGTCACAAGCAGATGGGGTAATGGAGAACTTCATAGACTATTTACAAAGGTGAGGGCTGGTTAAAAGAAACCAAAATGAATGGTGCGGTGCAAGCGGGCAAGCAAGAGCAGAAAGCCACGTATCTCCCCGGCCTGCAGTTGCAGTTAGAGAGACGGCAGCCTCCTGCTCAAAACCCTGGCTTCCAGCAGAAGGACACGGCCAACCTATAGCACCCAGAGGGAGGAATCCAGGAAAATCATCTCTGCAGCCTTACTCTCCTCCTGCTGGCACTCTTACTGGCTGAACCCAGAGGGAAGTCAGACAGAAGGGGCACACTGAAGCAGTCCACAAAGATCAGCCATCTAGGACAGAGAACAGAGTGCAGAAAGGTCAAGATTGGACCTGGAGGGGCAAATGTAAGATACCGAACACAACATGTCACCTGCACATTCAGTTCAGGAAGGAGGACACTAAGGACTCCTGAAGCAGGTGGCCAGTAAGGGCCAGCCATGGGCATCCAGTCCTGGCTCTTCTCCCACTATAGAACTAATAGCATCTGCTGGAAACCAAGGGTAACCAACTGGGATAAAGCCGAAAGGCTAGGGAAAGTTATGACTTAGCGGACTCAAAGACTAAAGCTACGACAGCATAATCGCTTTCATATCCGATTCATTCATTCATTCATTCATTCAGGGTTTCTCAAACTCAGCACTATTGATGTTTTGGGCTAGGTCATTCCTCATTGTAAAGGGCTGTCCTGTGCATTGTAGGATGTTTAGCAGCATCCTAGCCTCTACTCTTGAGATGCCAGTAGCACCCCATCCAGTTATGACAAGCAAAAATGCCTCCGAGCCTTGCCAATTTTTCCCTGGGAGCAAAATTGCCCTTGGTTGAGAATAACTGCATTCCTTTATTCAAGAAATACTTAAGGAGTACTCATCATGTAGCAGATACTATGCCACTTGGTCAGAGGACACAGTATGTGCCTGTGGGACATGGTCCTTGCTCTCTCAAATCTCCTGGTATAGCGAGGGAGACCAATATTAAACATGTCATTACACAAATAACTCACGTTTGGAAGAAATTCATATTTAATAGAAGATCTGCATGACCTTTTCAAGCAGATGCCGGTTCTGGAAAATCCATAGATATGGAAATACCAGGCTGTAAGGGGGAGTTCTTTTTATTGCCTTTAGCTTTTTGGTAAAGTTTAAGTTTCCTTATACCTTGAATCCCAAAATATCACATACTTTGAAGCTGAAAAAAGCTTGGCTTATTGTGGTGGGTTAAAATGGCTGCAATTTCCTTGCCACTCTTATCTTCAAGAGGTAACCTAATTTCCTCTCCTGGAAACCGGAATGACCTTGCGCCTGGCGTGGCCAATAGAATGCAGAGGAAGTAATGCCATGTGGCTCCTAAACCTGGGTCATAAGGAGCTTTAATCTCAAACATCTTGGGGAGGCCTGATCTGCTATGTAACTAGACTGGAAAGAGAAAAGCTGTTCACAGGGCCTGGATGATGAGCTGTTACATGGCGATAAAGGCCATGGGGAGGAATCTTGAGATGCCAAATGTGTAAGAAGAAGCCATATTGGGTGTTCCAGCTAATGAGCCTTCAGCCTCCAGATGCCTCTGCCCCAGCCACCATCAGACCACAGCCCATGAGAGAACCCAAGTGAAACCAGCAGAAGAACTGCCCAGCTGATCCTAGTCAACCAAAAAGTCCGTGAGAGATAATAAAATGTTTGTTGGTTTACGCTGTTGATTTTGGGGTGATTTGTTCTATAGCAATAACTAACCAAAACAGCACCTTAAGTCCTACTGAATAAAAGGATGGAAATAATCATCAACCTATTTATTATATAAATAATAATTATTTGTGCAAATAAAAAGGATATATCGATCAGGATTCTTTGGGGAGCTAATGATGGACAGCTAAATGGAACTGCTTAGGGAAATGGTACAGATTTTTGGTTCATGAAATGCAAGGAAAAGCTAACTCATCCAGCCAGGCACGGTGGCTCATGCCTGTACTCCTAGCACTCCGGGAGGCCGAGGCAGATGGATCGCTCAAGGTCAGGAGTTCAAGACCGGCTTGAGCAAGAGCGAGACCCCGTCTCTGCTAAAAATAGAAAAAATTAGCCAGACATGGTGGTGCATGCCTGTAGTCCCAGCTACTCAGGAGGCTGTGGAACAAGGATGGCTTGAGCCCAGGAGTTTGAGGTTGCTGTGAGCTAGGCTGATGCCACGGCACTCTAGCCGGGGCAACAGAGTGAGACTCTGTCTCAAAAAAAAAAAAAGTTAACTCATCTAACTACAGTATCATCAGGATGATGTTTAAGGATTTAAATGCCACCAGGGCATTTTCTCTCCATCTCTCATTTCTGATTTCTTCTCTCTTCATTTTTACTCACTGCAAGCTTTCATTGTCCACTTGGTAGGAAACATGGCTATGATTAACTTTTCGGTTTTACATCTTACAAATTCTACTATTGAAGGGAGACAAGTTTTTTTTTGTTTGTTTGTTTTTTTATTTTCTTTTCTTTCTACATGAATTCCAAACAGACAAGTTCTTTTTCTTAGGTGTAGTCTGAAATATCCCAGGGTTGGGATCTAATAGGCCAAGCTTGAGTCATCACCATCCCTGAAGAAATCAACTGTGGCTGAGTGTAGAAAGGGAGGAGGGGAGAATCAGGTCAGAAAAAGCAGCTGTACAAACGGCTATGTGGCCAGGTAAGGATGGTTATCAGTTAGCTTTCACTATGTCATAAACTACCCCACAACAGCAACCATTTTATTTGCTCACAATTCTGCTGGTCAGCCAGGCATTTCTTCTGGTCCAGGTCTGCTCAGCTGGTGCTAGATGGTCTAGGATGGCCTCACTCAACTCTCTGGTGGTCGGTGGGCTGTTTGATCCGGGGTGGCGGGATGGGGATTGGGAGAGGCAGCTCGCTTGCATGTTTGGCACTTGGTTTGATATCAGCTGAACTGACAGGATGACTTGGCCACATGTCATTCATCATTCAGCAGACTGATCTGGGCTTGTTCACATGATGCCAGAAGAGCTTCCACCACCAAGAGGCAAGCCTCAATGCATAAGTGTTTTTCAAGCCTCTGTTTGCATCCCGTTTGCTGATGTCCCACCGAACAAACCAAGTTACCAATCAACCGAACAACCAACAAACCAATCTAGCCATGCCTAGATTCAAGGCATCAAAATATTGACTCTGTCTCTAGACGGAAGAAACTGCAATAAATTGTGCCCCACGCCTCCTACCTATCCATTGTGTGTGTGTGAAGTAATGGCGGAGATTTTCAAGGGCAGTGCTACAGACAAGCTAACTACCGTGGACCATACAAATGAACTAAATCTACCCTGTTAGTAATAAATGCATAACCAGCGAAGATGGTGTTATGTAAAGTTATAAACAGAGATATGATGGAATGACAGAATGTATGATCAATTAAGCCCTCGCTGTTTGTTGCAGATGTTCATAAGAGTATATTCACCATTTACATATTTCTGGTATGAGCATTATCCCAGGGTTTGTTGTTTTTTTTTTTTTTCTGAAGTCTTGACAGCTTCTAAAAACTGACTGTTTCACTGGAAAATATTGTACAAGCCAGAGCCAGCAGGAAATGGATGCTAGTCATAAACATGTCCTTTCTAAGAACGGGCTGTCCAAAACAATATGTCCTAATGCTCTGTGGGTCAAAATTCGGTACAAAAGACTAGAATCATTGCTTTTAACTATTGAGTAATGAGGTGAGCCTTGAACAAGGACCAGATACACCATCAATTTGGCCTTTTGAAATTTTTGTTTTGGGGTAATTTTTCTTTAGGAAAGAGAAATATAAACTCTAAATAGCAACATAGTGTAACAGCTAATAGCATGAACTCAGAAGCCAGAGTCCAAGGTTCAAATCCTGACTTTCCCACTAGCCGTGATCTTGGACAAGTTACTTAAGCTACCTGTGCCTCAGTTTTCTTGTCTGTATAATGGGGATGCAATGATAGTATCTACCCTGAATGAATGTTACTAGGACTAAATGATTTAATGTCTCTAAGGTTCTGACCTCTGCTTGGGATAAAGGCAATGAGACAAAATCTGAAGGATTCTTAAAGATAGCATGTCATGAGGATGATTATTTATGTCCCCAGTCTTCATCAAAAGGCCATTGCCTTATTCATGTTGATTAACAGCAACAGAAGCTCAGGGAGAGCAGGGCAGTGAAATATTACGGCACTCAGCCTATTTGCAGATCACTATCTCCTGTGCAGGACTGGTGGGGAAGAGGTGGGCAGTGTCAATAGTGTGGTTGAGAGAACATCAGAGCATTTCAATCATAAGTGCTTTCTCCGTCTCCTCTTTCTACAGGTTGCGTTTTTAAGTGAAGTCAAGCGTTAATAAAGTGTGAAAATTGCAATCTGTAGCCATCACCACGCATGTCATCACACATGTAATGTAGCCATCACCACACAAGCTAGCCTTGCCTTTCTTCAACTACCCATCAACAACAACAAAAAAAACAAAACAGTAACATTCAAAAGAATAAGTAGCTGCCATTCAAAAGAATAAGTACTTGATATACAAAAATACTCACGAGGGATCGTTAAATAGCTAATTCACTACTTCACATTCTATACAAGAACATGAAAGAACACGTGGTAAGGTTCAATGACTGCACAGAAGAATGAGCAAACTGCTTGGTGTTGGTGTTGAAACATTTCATTAAATCACACCGCATTGGCCGGGCGCGGTGGCTCACGCCTGTAATCCTAGCACTCTGGGAGGCCGAGGCGGGTGGATCGCTCAAGGCCAGGAGTTTGAAACCAGCTTGAGCAAGAGCGAGACCCCTGTCTCTACTAAAAATAGAAACAAATTAATTGGCCAACTAAAAATATATAGAAAAAATTAGCCGGGCATGGTGGTGCATGCCTGTAGTCCCAGCTACTCAGGAGGCTGAGGTAGGAGGATCGCTTGAGCCCAGGAGTTTGAGGTTGCTGTGAGCTCCGCTGACGCCACAGCACTCACTCTAGCCTGGGCAGCAGAGTGACACGCTGTCTCAAAAAAAAAATAAATAAATAAAAATAAAAAAATAAATCATATGGCATTTTATTTTGGGGTTGATTCTATCGATTTTCTGCCCCACCCCAAATTCCCATGTCATCCATCATCTCTCTTTATCGTCCCTCCTGTCCACAGAGCCAACACAAATATTTGTTGAATGAAAGAATGAAGAGTGTCCTCCATCTAACTGACCTCACAAAACACTCTGGCGGGAAACAATGACTCCCTGAGATCTGAGTCCACAGATATATTTGAAAGGTGGGTAAAGCGTTGAGAAAGGATTTAAACTAGCAAAACAAATCAGAAAATTATCTTAGAATGTTAATAATTCCAACAGATTATTAACATTCTAAGATAATTTTCTGATTATTAACATTCTAAGAATGGGGAAACCTCAGAAAAATGAAAATCAGGATTATTTTTCTACTGATTGGGTATCATTTGGAACCTCACTCTCAAGCTTTGTCATCTGATTCTACCCCACCCTCCTCTCACCCCTGACCCCTGCCAAATAAAAAGGGTTTCCTTCTTGCTTTGTTGCCTCACTCACCACATTTTACAAAAATAAATTTTTTTTTTTTTTTGGAGACACAGTCTCACTCTGCTGCCCGGGCTAGAGTGAGTGCCGTGGCATCAGCCTAGCTCACAGCAACCTCAAACTCCTGGGCTCAAGCAATCCTACTGCCTCAGCCTCCCAAGTAGCTGGGACTACAGGCATGCGCCACCATGCCCGGCTAAATTTTTTCTATATATTTTTAGTTGGCCAATTAATTTCTTTCTATTTATAGTAGAGACAGGGTCTCGCTCTTGCTCAGGCTGGTTTCAAACTCCTGACCTTGAGCAATCCGCCTGCCTCAGCCTCCCAGAGTGCTAGGATTACAGGCATGAGCCACCGCGCCCGGCTTCATTTTCATTTTTTAGCAGAAAAATAAACACTTGATGAAAACGATAAAACAATACGAAAACATCCAAATAAAATGGACAAATCCTCCCCATTGCAACTCCCCACTCTTCCTCTCCTGACATACTTACTATTAACAACTTAGCATTTACTTTCCAGATGAGACATTTTTTCCACGAACACACATATTTCCATATATAGTTTTTATACAGGAAAGGAATATGAATTTCTCCTGTTCAATTTATTGCTGTGCTCCCAGCTCCTGGCGCATGGTAGGCAATGAAAAATATTTGTTAAACAGTGAATTATTAATTTCTGAAACTTGCCTCCCTTATTCAGAATACATCACGGACATGTTCCATGTCATCTTCCTCATTCTTTCTATGGCCGCAGAGTAGTCCCTAGGATGGCTGCATTGTTGTTCAACCAAAACCCTGTTGTCAGATGTTAAGTTGTCTCTATGTTTTGTACCCATATCCATGCACACTTGTGGGTTCTATAGGCAAGCAAATGTGGTAGATAGAATAATGGCCTCCCAAAGATGCCCACATCCTAACCCTCAGAACCTGGGACTGTGTTATCTTGCATGGCAAAAGGGACTTACAGGTGTGATTAAATTAAGGCTCTTAAGATGGGGCATCACCCTGGATTATGGGATGGGCCCAATGTAATCATAAGCTACCTCATAGAAGGGAGGCAAGAGGGTTGCAGTCGGAGCAGGAAGCGGAGGGGAAGCAGAAGATGCAATGAAGGAAGCAGAGATTGGAGTGATATCATTGCTGAAGGGGCCACAAGCCAAAGTATGTGGGCAGCCTCTAGAAGCCAGAAAAGGAAAGGAAATGGAGTCTCCCCGGGGCTGGCTGAAGGAATGCAGCCTTGCTGACCCATTTGTAGACTTCTGCCCTCCGGAACTGTAAGATTATGAATTTGTGCTGTTTACGCCACTCAGCTGGTAATAATTTGTTATTGCAGTAATAGGAAACAAATTCAGCAAGAGCTCTAGAAATGAAATCACTCATTGTCTTAGTCCATTCAAGCTGTTATAACAAAATGCCATAAACTGGGTAGTTTGTAAACAACAGGAATTTATTTCTGATAGTTCTGCAGGCTGGGAAGTCCAAGGTCAAGTTGGCAGCAATTCCTTTTCTGATGAGGGCCCATTTCCTGGTTCATAGACGGCATCTTCTCACTGTGTCCTCACATGGTAGGAGGGGTTAGTTAGCTCTCTGTGATCTCTTATATAAGGGCACTAATCCTGATAGTGATTTCCCCACTTCCTAATGCCATCACCTTGGTGACATGAACCTGGGGGCTGGGAAACAAACATGCAGATCGTAGCACTAGTTCAGAGGGTAAACTCATTTTCTGAATTCATGGATCATTGCTCTTACACACATGGTTTCCATCCTGGTCACTGCCCTCCAGGGGGTTTCTAATGTTCCTACAACCTTCTAAAGTGCCAATGGCAGAACAACCTGCCTGTCCAGACCCAGCTGCCCCGTGCAGGGTAGCATTTCGCCGGGTTTGATCGGCATGTCCAGGAACTGCACGCAGGAAGCTGCGCTCGTTCAGCTAGAAATGAACTGAACGCCTCGGTCTTCTTCAGTCACGTCTATGCGGTCCTGTTCTTGTGCCACTGGTTTGTTTTTGACATTGGGGAGGGAATTGACTTTTATCCTTCCTGAATTTCACGTTATCTAAATAAATGGTGAGAGATTAGAGTCTCCAGCATCAGGTCACTCACTGGTTCTCTGTTGCCATTTCAGTTCTACGTGCTTTCAGAGGATGGAAAGAGCAGGTAGATTTGGCCAACCCTACATCTCATAGCGAGAAAAGAAGCTAATAGAGGTGACATCGTGAATAAGAGAGAGGGTAAAATCCTCCATATCAGAAATGGCTCAACATCAGGGCTTTTAATGCCTGAGAAGTGATATTTTTGCAGGAAAGCCCAGCTCGGAGCAGAGACTGGATTTATGCTGGGAATTTTATTTTGTTATGAGTGCCAGAGCAGCCAAGCCATTGAAATGTCACCTGGAGGCTGCTAGCTCCTCCAGGGCAGACAGAGAGGAGGCATCACAGGAGCCCACAAGCTGCGCAGCCGTGGGACAGACACCTCCCATCAGTCTGCTAGGGCCCTGCCCAGTACGCAGAGTGCGAGCTCTCAAAGGTTGACGATCCTTTGGCTCTATTTTCTGACTGGGGATGGGAGGTTTCATAAAATTGAAACAAGTTAGAATTTGGAGAGAGCTAATTCCATACTGGCACCCCCTTTCACAGATGAGGAACCAGGGCTGGGTTGTCAGACTCCAGAACTCTCCAAGTTGTGTTTGTGGAATTTCCTCATGGAAAGGCTCTGAGAGCGTCCTTTACTTTGGCAGTGACAGACAGGCTGGGCCAGACAGGGGCGCTGCTTCTGAACAAGACTGCCATGCCCTCCTGGCAGAAGCGCTGGGCTTATTTCTTGCGGCTGCCGAAACAAAGTACGATGAACTGTGACTTAAAACAACACAGATTGGCCGGGCGCAGTGGCTCACGCCTGTAATCCTAGCACTCATCAGGGGGCTGAAACAGGAGGATCACTCAAGGTCAGGAGTTCAAAACCAGCCTGAGCAAGAGCGAGACCCCGTCTCTACTAAAAAAATCAAAAGAAATTAATTGGCCAACTAAAAATATATAGAAAAAATTAGCCGGGCATGGTGGCGCATGCTTGTAGTCCCAGCTACTTGGGAGGCTGAGGCAGGAGGATCACTTGAGCCCAGGAGTTTAAGGTTGCTGTGAGCTAGACTGACACCACGGCACTCTAGCCTGAGCCACAGAGTGAGACTCTGTCTCAAAAAAAACCCCAAAAAACTAAAAAACAAAAAACAGAGATTTATTCTCTCGCAGTTCTGGAGGCTACAAGTCCAAATCAAGAGGCCTACCAGAGCATTCCTTCCTATCCTACACGTGGTTTCCCCAAGAATAGAAGAGCTCTGGTAATTCATATGATTGTCTCCACCCTCTGTGGCATTTCCAGTGTGTCATGCTGCCCTTACTCACTGGCATCCCCGGCAGCTCTCTGGCCCGCTGGCCCCTCAGCATCACTCTCCTCGAAGCTCTTGGCCTTGGAGAACGAGGCTGCACCGTTTCCAGAGACTCGCTGCCCAGGGAGCCTACGCCTGGGTGCTTTCTGGCTTCACAATGTTGCCACTGGCCTGCTTATTCTGATCCTTGTCCAGAGTAGTTCAGCCAAGGTTTGCAGACATACCCAAATCCATCACCTGGAAAATACCGGGAACCATCCATCCTGTTTGTATGGGGCCACACAGGCTAAATGGTTCTGTAGGGGCCGTGAGGGCGGCCCAGACTACTTCGTTCTGAGTTCTTTCATCCTTCACTGGAAGCATTTTTCAAGCCCATTGTTAGCCTAGATAGAAAACTGCAGCATAGCCTTTCCATTAGAAAGTTCTAGAAATACCATTTAAGAGGACTCACCCTGTGCTGAGTGTTTTACCTGTGTGACTGAACCACAGGTATGAAAGTGTGAATGTTCCCAGCGATTCCAGGCCTGCTAGAGAGCGCTCTGACAGTGCCTACTCTGTTCTCTTCCATACCCTCCCTGGAGGAAATTGCCATTGCTGGACAGATAGAAAAAGAAAAAGAACTGTCCCCAGGAACCAGGGTCAATGGCAGCACATCTTGTGGCAGATGGCAACAGGGCTGCAACGCCACCTCGCCCGTTGAAGGTGCTGTGAGTGGTGCCTTCTAGAGTTGGTCCCCGGCTGCAGTGCAGAGGCCTGGCAGAGATAGAGTGCAGATTTGCATGGAGGAAGGGAAGGTTTTCTGTAAAATAGTATGAGCATCTCATGGAAGTTGCTCGGTGTTACAGAGGACAGGGACTTGACCAGAAGTGACTTGGCATGTGTACTTAGACATCCCACCCCCGTGTCCTTCAGGAGACTTGAGTACTCATTGGCATTCCAATGTGCTATGTTTCTTTGAGACCCTGCCCCAAGACTGGACCACGTGGATATCAGAGCCTCAGTGGGTTCCACATGCCTTGCCCTCTGTAATCCTTGCCACAATCCTGAGATACTGGTGTTACTACTGTTCCCATTTTATAGATGAGAAAACCAAGGCCAAGTGACTGGTTGGAGATCTCCCACAGCTGGTGTGTGCAGAGCGGGGATTTAGAACCCTGGTCTGGACGACTCACCGTTTCCTGCTTTCTTGGTGCCATGTGGCCCAGAATCAGAATCGCCTGGCTCAGACTTGAGAATCGAATGCTCTGGGGTCTGGAATTGGCCAGAGCTCTCGGTGCTATAAATGCCTGCAACCCCATGGGATGTGCTGTGTGGGGACCGGCAAGTCTCACTGCAGCCCGGGAAAGGCATCGGCGATGCCCTCAGGGACAGTGTGCAAGGGCTGCTGCAGGTGCTGCCTGGAGAGGAAAGGGCCTGCCCTGCTCCTGGCTTCTGCCTTTCTCCGTGTGGCCTGAGAACAGAGAACACCCTCACCCCCCACCCACCCCCAGCAAGTCACAGCCATGAGGGCCACGATGGCCAGGAAGGAGGCGGTGAGTCTCAGAGGGTTCCTTCCCAGTGGGCTGTCAGCCTGAGACTATAAATAAGTGGCAGCTTCCATAATTACCGTGCTGCCCACAGGCGCCGGCCACGTCTATTCTGAGGCAAGCGTGGATCAGGGGCAGGGCTCCGGAATCCGCCCCAGCGCAAGTCCTGGTCCTTCCATGGCATTGGCCTTGTGACCTCAGGCAAGTGAGACAGGCTGGCAAGACCCAGGCCTGGGACTCAGCTCACCTCAGCACTGCTGTCAGTCCATGCCAGCACCCATCCCCCCAGCCAGCACCCAACCTCCCGGCCAACATCCAGCCCCCAACCAGCACCCATCCCTGACCAACACCCATCTCTCAAACAGCACCCACCCCGACCAGCACCCATCCCCCCACCAGCACCCACCCCCCTGACCAGCACCCATGCCCTGACCAGCACCAACCCCCCAACCAGCACCCATCTTCCTGATCAGTACACAGTGGTGCCAAGGGACTCCCTGATTCCTCTGCACTCCTCAGGGAAACACGCCCAGAGTTTGGGGCTCAAGTAGCCCCACTTGGGAGGAGGAGGAAATCCCACAGGTCAAGGACTCCCAGTGCCCAGGCTGCTGGGACTTTATGAGAGTGGCCATAAGAGGCTATATCAAGCCACGGGGCTCCCCACTCTCATACCAGCGAGTTCCTGCGCTGAAGGCAGACACTTCACACTCTTCCACCATGTCAACTGGCGTGTTAACTGGGAGCCAGAGCGGGTGCCCCAGGCTCTGTTCTGGGGTACGGTGTGGACAGGACCGGCACTCCTTCACAGCTTTTCCTGCCCTTGGCTCTGCAGCCAGAGCAAGCCAGCAAGTCACTAGTTCTCGGGCTCAGTTTCTCACCTGTTAATAGGTCACAACAGTCCTTATCTTGCAGTGTGGTCATGAGGGTCCACAGGAGATGATGGGGGAGGGGACTTAGCCCAGCACCTGGAACTGGGAAGGTGTCTAGTAAATAGTAGCTACTGTATATTGTTATTGAATAATATTAATAATTACATTGCACTAGAATATAAACTTCTTCAGGGCAGGGCAGACCCCAGACTCTTCCATTCATTTTCCTTCTGAAACAGAAGAAGGTGGGAGAACACTAAATTAAGAGTCAAAGTATGCAGGCTCAGGTTCTGACTTTGCCATTTATTTACTCAGTCATCTTAGTGACTGAGGATCAAGTTCCTACTATGAGGTCTGTGTTTGTTGCTGGAGATACAATGTCAGACAAGGCCCCTGACCTCCTGGAGGTCACAGACCAGGGAAGACACAGGTTGTCAAAAAGTGAACACACAAATTCATTTCCAACAGTGATCGCTACTGTGAAGAAAATAAGATAACAGCACAGGCAGTGCTGATGGGTGGGAGTGAGGATGGGAGTTGAGGATGGGAGCACAGCGAGGATGGGAGGTGCTTAGCACAGTGTGATGGGTGGGTGCACCCAGAGGAGGCACCCTGAAAGGGGTGATTGCTGGGGATTTATTTATGGAGAGCTGTATACAGATTTGTGGGCACAGTTCAGGGAAGCCATCATGGCATGGTGATGTACCCAGGGACTAGCAACATCTGGAAGCTCCCAGCTCTGGAAGGACAAGGAGAGAGGAGTCACTACCAGAATCCAGCAAGACCTGTAAGATAGGGCCACCACGAAGGAGCTGTGGCCTTCTACTATGGTCTGAATGTGTGTGCCCCACCTAAAATTCATGTGTTGAAACCTTAGTCCATGCATGCTGCGATAACAAAATACCAGAGACTGAATCATTTATAAAGAACAGAAATTTATTTTCTCATGGTTTTGGAGGCTGAGGAGTCCCAAGATCAAGGCGCCACAGGTTCAATTATCTGGTACAGGCTGCACCCTCCAGAGGGTGCCTTCATGTGGCAGAAGGCAGAAGAGTGAGCTGGCTGAACGCTGTGAAGCCTCTTTTATAAGGGCCTTAATCCCAGTTATCAGAGAGGAGCCCCCCGGCCTTATCACCTCTCAAAGACCCCACCTCTTAATGCCTTCACATGGCCATTAAATGTCAACGCCTGAATTTTGGAGGGGACACTTTCAAATCACAGCAAAACCTAATCCCCAATGCGATGGCAATAGGAGGTGGAGTCTTTGGCAAGTGATTAGATCACAAGGGTGGGGTCCTCACAAGTGGAATTACTGCCCTTACAAACAAGGTCCAAGGGAGTTCGTTTGCCTCTTCTACCATGTGAGGACACAGCTAGAAGACACCATCTATGAATCAGAATGTAGGCACTCACCAGACACTGAATCTGCTGATGCCCTGATCTTGGACTTCCCAGCCTCCAGAACAGTGTGCAACAAATTTCTGCTGTTTAATAGGCATCCAGTCTATGGTATTTTGTTATATCAGCCCCAACAGACAAAGACACCTTCAAAAGAGGAACCAGTCATTGCCAGACCAAGGCCTGGAAGGGACAGCTTCAGTGCAACAGCTCACCCCATTCTCCTTCCTTCAGCCTACAGCCAGTCTTCCCATTGGCTGAAACCACCCAGAAGCCACAGGGCAAGGGTAACAGGCACCCACAGGTCAGCTGTCCAGGGCTCAGAGCATGCTGACGGGAGGACAGCAGACGTAGCAGAGCAAAGGGAGAATATTTGAGTCTGGGCAAATGGCATCGAATGTATAAAACCCAGCTAAGGATAGCCACCAGGGCGCTGGTGAGTGACCAGAACCTGGCCCTTCAATTCTCCAGACCTCAGGATCCTCACGTGTAAAATGAAGATTTGAACCCGAAAAGCACCATGGCCCCCTCTCATGCTTACATCCCAGAATTCCAGCTGGTCACTGTGGCCTGGGCCTGGGCTCCACTCTGTGTCCTGCAGCAGCCAGCAGAGAAGTGGATCAACAAGTGCCTTTGGAAGGTGACGAGAAGCATGTTTGACAGTGTGCACGGTGTACCTAATGAAGGGAGAAATGTTTGCAGCAATTATATCTTCAAATGTGGAACACATATAGTATGAGTCTACTTATGTTAAGATTATGAAAAAAAATGAATAGAAGCATTAAAAAAAGACTGGAAGGAAAAACAGCCACAGATTTTAACAGGTCTGTGGGTGGTTTTTGCTTTTTATAGTTTTCTATGTTTGCAATTTTTCTAAGTTGAGCATGAGAAGAAGAAAAAGAAGGAAAAATAATGTGAAAAAAAAAAAAACTCATTGGACCTTAAGCATGAATTAGAGTTTAAGAAAATGTGGTTCTTGCCAAGAAGCATGAGGTAGGAGGTCCTCGTGCCTCCCTCCCCTGCCTCCCTTCCTCCTCCTCCCCACACGGACCAAGCGCTAAGTATGTGTTGCACACAGTGACAGGCTCCAGAGATGCAGAGACAGCAAGGCTGGCACCTCCTGCCCCGATGCTAACGAAGGACAGAATAAAAGCGTTTGCTTCTCTGTCCGCCTTTTCTTTCTTTGAAATAACTGCCCCAGGTTTTCCTGTCTCAAACACATCAGCTGACCCAATTGGTAATATCCTAACCTAATCTGTTGCTTCCCTACCATGGGTCTGGCTTTTGGAAGCATGCTGTCTGTGCAGGGCTCTGCTCCTTGGAGAGTTATAGAGCTCAATGATTAAATATAGGGGCTTTGGAGCCAGGTGATCCTGGGTCCCAGTCCCGCCTCCACTACACACAGGCCCTGAGAACCAGACCAGGCACTCTGCCCTCTGGCTTTAGCGTCCTCGTTTGTAAAATGGCACAGGGCGCCTGGCAGGTTGGACTGGAAGACAGACCAAGGGGACTTAGCATCTGCTATAGGCTGAATTGTGTCTCCCTAAAATTCCTGTGTCGAAGTGCTAACCTCCAGCGTGATGGTGTTTGAAGATGGAGCCTTTGGGAGGTAATCATGGGAGATAATCACGGCTACATGAGGTCATAAGGGTGGGTCCCTCATGGTGGGATTAGTGCCCTTATAAGAAGAGATGCCAGAGAGGGTGCCTGTTCGTTCTCTCTCTCTCTCTCTCTCTCTCTCTCCCCCCCCTCCCTCCCCTCCCTCCCCCTCCCTCTCCCTCCCTTCCTCCCCCTCCCCCCTCTCCACCCTCTCTCTCCACACACAAAGAAGGGGTCATGTGAGCACACAATGAGATAGTGGCCACCTGTAAGCCAAGAGAAGAGGCCTCAGAATGAAGCCTACCCTGCTGGCACCTTGATCTTGAGCTTCCCAGCCTCCAGAACTGTGAGAAATACGTTTCTATTTAAGCCACTCAGTCTATGGTGTTCTGTCCTGGCAGCCTGAGCTAAGAAAGCGCAGCTGCGGGGTGGTGACGGGGTGTGCTTCTGAAGCCTCTGGTTGCGTCCATCGTTAGGTTCCGGGTTGGGAAGCACAGATCAGCAGGGGAGCTGCAACCACCCCCATCAGCATGTCCCCGAGAGTGACCATTGCCCATCTGCTCCCTCAAGGCTGAGCTCCCAGCTCCTGCTTCTCATCCTCCACTTCGTACCAGACTCCACGTACACAGCCCTGAGCTGGTGGGCACCTGTGACCCCAGGCCACTCTGTCCCCATGCGCCCTGATCCAGGGGAAGCTTCCGGATGGGAGCCCCTGCCTGGCCCCCAGGCCCCAGAGAATATGACACAGCCTGTAGCTTCTCCCGCCACTATCACCCATCTAAAGAGAGAGAGAGAGAGAGAGAGAGAGAGAGAGAGAGAGAGAATGTGTGTGTGTGTGTGTGCATGTGCGCGCGAGTCCATAACACAACAGGCTGGATTCTTTCCTGGTGTTTCATTTCAGGCTGAGGTTTGCTGCAAAAGATGAAGGGAGACCAGGAGGGCTTCCCCCACAGGGATGGGACCTCATTTGTGGAGCGGGAGAGGCTAGCTGGTGGGTGGCCATGCGGAACAACTATTAATACCTAGAGAATCAGGGTTTCCCATAAGGCCAGTGAGCAGAGGACAGCAACAGGAGACTCACTCAACAGGCAGGTGTGCACGAAGCACCTGTTGTTTTCCAGGCACCATGGGGCCTCTGGGATGTGGACAGGCCACAGCCCCAGGTGCGGCCCCAGCTCTTCCACTTAGCAGCTGCGTGAGGCCAGGACCATCTGCTGCTGGTTCGGCCAGCTTCCATTCTCCACCCTGCTGGTAACTAGAGCCCTGTTGTCCTCTGGGGAGCCACTCCTTTGGTTCACATGCTCCCAGACAAGCTGACCTTAAGCCCTGTTCCAGGGGAGGAGCCTGTGATCACCCTCTCCCCAAGCCACTCAGTGCCTCCCCCGCCCATCAGGATGGGACCAGGCCCTTGACCAAGTCAGCACCCTGGGCTCACCCTGGACACATGCAAATTCTTGCTGCACCTGAAACCAGAGAGGAGGTAGGAGCCATAACGCTCGTCTCCACCTGACCACAAAACAAAGCCTGAAACTGAAGCAGACACAGCAGAAGCAAGAGCTGGAAATGGGGAGAAACCGAGTCAGCCGTGCCTGAGACAGATGCTCCCCAGACCTCTCAGTTAATGAGTAAGTTAATGACCTTTTCTCTTTTAAATTTTCTGCATCAGCCAGTTTAAGTTACTGTCACATACAACTATTCTAATATGTGTTCATATGCAAACCAAATACAGATTTCAAAAAATGGGGTGTGAACAAAAAACAGCAGGTTGCACTTGGCTACTCGTTGCTGGTGAGGAACTAATTGATAGGGGCAGGTTTGTGATTAGTGTTGGAGATTATCTGATGTAGACAGAAGAGCTTCTCATCTAAGTGGCTTTGTGGATACCAGATAGAACCTGACCTTCCCCTTTCTTTTCTAAGGGTGCCACACGGCAGACTGATTATTCCTTGGGGACACCAAGGGGAAAGGCCCTCAGACACCACCCGAGGGACCCTGAGCTTAGAGCCTTCGACTGCCCATCCTGACATCCTGGGATGGCCGTAGTTCCAGGCAGGCTCACTGACCCCAGAATTAACACATTCAGCTCATCCAGGAATGGGACTCTTAGATCAAGAGAGGGGCATGCGAAGGCATATTTTTAGAGAGAAGGTCGGCAGAGCAGCAGAAGGAATTCCATGTCCATAGGGGCAGTGGCAGGAAGCCACTAGACCTTTCCTAGTCAACTAACAGAGCCTGGCACCTATAGGTGCTCAGTAAACTGGGGCTTCCGTAAATGTGAATGAATGAGCAGACCCCTCAGAAGAGTGACGTATGGAGATGGCTATGATATAGGAATTTTCCAAGCCCTCAGGATGTCATTTAGCAGACTGCACCCCAAATTAGTCATTCAGATTTTTGCCACATTTACACGCCACCTGTCACTTAATATTTTTATTGAAGTAACCCACTTTTTTTTTTACTTAATAAATTATACCACTATGACAAATACATACACAATACAAATGCAGTGGTCCTAGGCCTCAGGCCAATCTCTCTCTGTTAAAAATTAGTTAGAGCTAAAGAGGTGTTAAAGGCATGCTAGCACTAGATAGAGACTAGCTTTTTGGTAGAATCAGCACTGAAGGAGTAACTTACCATGAGATTTGCTGCTATTTAATTATGGATTAGGATATCCACTTAAAAACGTCCTGTACATCTTGTATAGCACAAGAGATTTGCGTCCTGAACTGCCAGCTCACCAAAGCACAGAACTGGAGGACACAGCAAGTCAGTGGCCTGCAGTCCCAATGCTGTGGCCTCCTGAGCAGTCTGATGAGCCATCCTGCCGCCCCTCCAAGCTGCCCTTCTGGAACCATCACTTCCCGCTTTCTTTATGCTGAGGTCCGGGTTTCCTTCTTTCCTCCACAGGAGGCTGGCTGGACCTTGACGTCCAGATGGGGTTGCCCAGAATCCTCCTGTTGAGCTGCCTCTCTATCTACGGGCTTATTAACTGCAATACTTTCACAGCAATGATGAATAAGAACAGGATTTCAAATTATCTGCAACTACTCCGGCGTGGTATGAAAAGATCTGTGATTTCTAACGGAACAAAGTCATGGACTCTGATAAGACTACTGTGTGATTTCTTGCCTACAAAATGATAATCGAAGGAAATGCTAAGTTGTAGTTAGAGGTTAGTGAAGATAAAGATGCACACTCTCTTTTGCCCATTTCATTTAAAATGTAGATTTTATCATCAGCTATGGTGAGGCCAACAGATCAGGAGGAGATGACACCATCGAGAAGATGGCGGTTACGCACAGATTGAGATTGAAAGGAGGCGGCCCACCACACCACGCCACGCAGGGCCACGTGGGGAGGCTCTGGGTCAGCCAGGAGGCAGAGGGAACAGGAAGAAGCTGGGCAAGACCTTTATTGTGGTTTTCGCATGAAGGCCCAGGTGAGATAGGGTAAGCAGGCTTAGGATTGGCTAGTCTGAATGCTTTCAGTGGGTGCTAGGGCGTAGGGGCTGTCGCCAGTTGTCTGGTACCTGGCCCTGGGGTGATCAGGGCAAGGGAATAGCGGCCCAGGGTGAGAAAGCCCATTGCAGGAGGCGGTTGTGGGGTATGGGTTCCGGATTTGTTAGGTGAGTCGTTTACTATTAATATCTCTAGGAACTGGCTAGCCCTGGGAGGGGCAGGCTCCCCAGGGTCAGCAAGGCACCAGAGGTCAAAACATCAGGAGCACGTGGTTAATACACCCATCCAAATACACATACCCACGACCATCGGGCTGAGTCCTATCTGAGCAAGCCCTCAAATGAGAATGGCAGCATTGAAACCTGAGAATCAGAGGTCCCCAACCCACTGCCCTCCAGGGTCAGGCAGACGACTTCAGTGAGTCAGGTGTAAAGGACGTTGAGGGGTGGACACTGTGGACTGCTGTGCTCGCGCCCCACTGAGGCCGGCGCTGTCAGCTCCAGCCACTGGCTAGTGGCCTCCCAGAGTTGCCGGATCTTCTGAGCTTTCTGGAGAAGCCAGATATCTAGACTGTGTGTGTGCGTGTGTGTATGTAAGAGAGAGAGAGAGAAAGGGAGAGAGAGAGAAATTCTGACTTTTAAATGTTTACAATTCTTTTTTTTTAAAGCAAACATTGTATAAATAAACACATCTCCGGGTTGCAACAGGCCTGGGGCCAGCAGCCAGCAGCCTCTGCCTTGGTTTGTCCCCGTCCAGACTGCTCCGCCAGGGTCCTCCTCGTCCCCAGAGCATCTCTAATCCTGCAGTAGGGAACAGTGGCTCCTCTGCTTCTGGGCTTGGTCTCTCTCGCCTGTGGAATTAAACCTCAAATATTCTTCCAGGCTTGATTTTCCGGTGACTGTAGTATTCCAGGGGTCAAGGAGAGGATGTGGGATGATGCAGCACAGCTTTTTTGGTTGTGGTTTCTGTCTCCCAAGTGGGCCTTCACTGATACACCCATCAAGCAGCCATTCTAAAAGGCAGATATGACCATGCCACTCCCCCAAGTAACACCTGTCACAGGTCCCTATCTCTAGCCAGCTAAACCTCCCAGCCTATCCCTCAAGGATGCTCACCATCCAATTGACACACACACACACACCCCATATACCCTAAATTGTAGTCATAGCAAGCAGCTTGCTATTTCATGAACACAATTCAAGCTTTTCCTATCACCACTATCCCCAGGTGATTTTGCACATCCTCTTGCTTTGGAATGTCTGGAATGTCTTCTTCACCTGGCAAACTCCTATTCTAAGTGTCAATCATCTCCTCAGTGAAGCCTTCTTCGACTTTCTTAGAGCAAAAACTGCCTCTTCTGAGCTTCCCCAGTGCCCTCTTAGAGCATCTTGTCAAATTGTGTAACTGCACAACTGTCTACCCCAGACTAGGAGGTACTCAAGCCTGGGGCTCCATCCTGATTCCATCCCCAATCCTGTGAGCCTAGAACACTGCCTGGCACGGGGCAAAGCTCACCGCACATTTGTTGAATGAAAACCATGTGGAAACCACCACCCTACAGTCCACTTGCAAATTTAAGTCAAGTCATGCCCGAGATTAAACAAAGGTGATATCAAAGATTTAACAAACAGAAAGGTAACATTTAAAAAACTTAAGTTCCATTCTATTTTTTAAAAAACATAAACATTATTTTATGAACATAATTGTTAGCCTGGGTCTTGTTTTCTCTTTTCAAGTAGAGTTCTGCGCATTTTCAAAGAGGTCTGCATCTGTGAGTCGCTTTAACAAGATTGTAAAAGCTGCTTTAACAAGTTCACAAAAACCAGATTCGCCTGAGCTTTTGCCTAATGGGTCAGATTCCTCTTATTGAATGAGTTTTATGTTTAATAACAATAACTTTATTCTTATTTTGTTATTAAAATGATACACTTCTGTAAATGAAAAACAATGAAAAATAAAACAGGCAAGGACACGTAAAGAAGAAACTAAAAATCCCCTTAAAATCCACCACCCAGATATAACCACTCTTAGCATTTGGTGAACCAAATGCACCGGTAAGAACCCAAGCTGCTGCTTTTTACGATGATCTAGTACGTTATATATTTTTAGGACTCCAGACTGGCCCTCTTCCGCCCCGCCAGACTGCTGAGCTTGGGCACAGAAAGCCAAGGCCTTGCCCTTGATGAGCAGATACCCCAGTCACAAATCACAAGGCTCAGCTCTAAAATCTATTGCGCTGTGTGAGCATGGGTTCAAAGACAAAAACAACGATGGGAAAATATCTGCAGAGTAATCAGTCCAGTGAACACGCTTAAAGAAGACGCTCATTTTTGGAAAACAAAATTATTAAATTAGCAAAAGGGAACACATTAGACTCAGCAGAGCCAAGTTTCCAAATGTCTTTTGGAAATAATTAACTCCAGGCAGCAGGGATTGAGTACATTCCCTGCCAGTGGGAAGTGGCTGCAGGACTGCAAACTGGAAGGTGGCCCTGGGGACAGGGTGTACAAAAGAGGGCTTGAGGAAGGGGCTGTCTTATGAAATCAGGCATTGCTACCAATAGGAGGGGGCTCTTTGGCAGAGAGGCTAAGAGCATGGGCTTGGAGATCTGGGCTAGAGTCTTCACTGACCAGCTGTAAGACTGTCAGCAAATTTCTTCCTGCAAGCCTTGGTTTTCTCATCTGTAAAATGGGGGGATAATCTAAATTCATACTTCATAGGATTGTGGTGACAAATACATAGCACATTTCAGGTGGATTAACAGTCTATGGTGAGCATTCAGGGCTCGCTGGTGATTATTGTGAAGGCTCCTTTGGTGAACGAGATGGAAGAGTGGGCATGTGTTGAGGGTCACAGCTGATTCTGGATTTAGGAGGGCACTGAGCACTGCCAAGGTCACTGAAATCACTTGGGACCTTAGAACCAGACTCCTTTGCTGCTGATTGACTACAGGCAGAAAATCACACAATGGGCTATTAAAGCAGTCAAAGCCTCAAGAGTCTCTTGGAAAATAGATTGTTCCTGGTAAACTAGTTGCTATTGCTGTAGGAATGCTGCCTGCTAAACCATCACCCTCCTCCGCCTCCAGCATTTACCAAGAGCCCTCTGGCCCAACCAGGCTCTAGATACAATGACGAGGATGCTGGGGCTTGGGGCTTCCTGGACACCGATCACCCAGACACCTCGGTTGTCTCGTTGCCAGCAGGGCGGGCTCTGCCAGTTGTGTTCCTACGTCTGGGGAAGACTGTGATGTAGATCACCTGTGCCTCCAGGAGAGGCACCTGCAGAACAGACGCCGATTGTCCTGGGTCCGAGAACAGTTATAGTGATTGTAAATTGATTAGAATACAGATACCAACGGAGGAAGTGAGAGATGGTGAGGTTTGGGAAGGCTCATTCCTTTAATTCTCAGGGTCTTGGGATGGAGGAAAAGGAGGCTGAGAGACAGGACTCTGGAGTCCAGGACTCTTTCCAGGGGCATCTGGAACAATCTCCAGCAGAGCACTTGGCCCTTAAGTTACCACCGTGGGCCACCTGCTTTGGAACCATGAGGGAACCGTACTAAAGACAGAGTCTTTGGTGCCTCCAGCCCCACCCACCCAGGGTCTCAGGGTCAGGGCTCAGGGGCTTTGTGGGTGCCAAGGTTCCAGATGATTCTGAGAACATTCAAACAGTCACTCAGGATCTGAGAGTTTGGGCTTAAAAGTAGGAGGAGAAACAGATCCCTGCCTCTGGTTTTATGGGCTAACACTTGCTGAATGCCTTAAATTCTGAGGAAAGGGAAGAGTTCAACCCCAGGAAGAGCGACTTCTGTGATCACCTGGAGTTTTCACTTTCATTTCCAGAATTTCCTGGTGCTAGCGATGGTTTTAAGCAACTACTACATTCAGTGACTGCCCATTTTGTAGACATGGAAACTGAGATGAAACTGACCCATCTCCTGCCTGGAGCTCAGTGAATTCTGCCCGTGGAGCCCTTGGCTTCCCCTCCGTCCAGGTGCTCTTCCTTCCAAGACTTTGTGATCCAAACCGGTACACTGTCCAAAGCTCATTTTCCCAGCATTTACTGTCCCCGGGGCCCTGTGCTGATTGCTTTACCCAAACTCCCTCATTTAATAGTCCTTACAATGACTCAGTGAGGCAGTGAAAGAGGAGGAAACTAATGCACAGAGAGATTAAGCAACTTGCTCAATGTCACACAGCTCCAAAGCTGCAGGCTCCTGGGGCCCTTAGGGTCCCACCTTAACTCTACATCTAAGCCCCTCGTCCCACGCCCTTCGGTGAGCAGAAGAAGAAAATGATCCTATTAGTTACATTGTTAGCTATGAGACCCAGAGAGGCAACAAAAATGTGCTCAAACAGTGCTTAAATCACTCCCATCCACATACGACACACACACACACCCTTCTCTCGCGACACACGTGTACCTACATATGCACGCACCCTCCACAGCCCCTGCCCCACCCCTACACACACCAGGGCGAGGGACGGTGAGCTGGGACTTTGCTGCCGCTGCTGCTGGAGAAGCCGGGAGCTTGCTGAAGGTGTCAGCTGCCTTGGCAAAGACGAAACCGTGCTCGCAAGGTGGTTCTCCAGGATGGGAGGAGGGGACAGGTTGTGCCACACGCCAGGAGCCTGCAGAGACCCAAAGAGGCTGTGGGGGAGGGGAGGGGAGAGCCGAGAGTGAGGCTGGGGAGGAGGGAGCCGCCCTTGGCCCTCTCCAGGGGACACAGCGAGGTTACAGCTTCTGGCAGGCAGCATCTGGGTGCCTGCAGGGGCTGAGTAATGGGCCATAAATAATGCACCAGGCAAGGCAGGGGCAGCTGGTGGGAGAGCCACTCTGGACTTGCAGGCAGAAGACCCAGGAAGGAATCCCACCCTCGCCTCAGATGCTGGGTGCTGCTGTCTCAGGAGCTCTGTTTCCCAAAATGGGAGCCAGGGGCACTAATCATAATGACCAGCCACTGACAGGATGACAGGAGAAAAGAGGAAGATGTGTTGTAAACAGAAAGGTTTGATCCAAATGCGAGGTGAAATTGTCAGGGAGGGAAAAAAGATCTTTTTCCTTCTATCCTCCTAGGTTCTCTGGCTGGGGCCCTGTAAATGAGATGACAAAAGACAGATGAACAAGAGACAAGCAAGGCGAAGTTCATGGACACGTGCATCGTGCACACAGGTGGAAGCACTCAGCGATGAGTAACTCCGCGGTGGTTAGAACTCGGGCTTACAGAGCATCTTAACAAAAGAGCGCTACACTCTCAGGGAAGTGACAAGACAAAGGGAAAGGACGTTGAGTTTCTGGGGATGCAAATTGTGGGAAGATGCATATATGGCGGAATGAATGGACGACGGCACGTTAGGAAGGTTTGTTATGCGGATTCCTCTTGTGCCCTCTCTGGGCGGATGAGCTTCCAGACTCATCTCTATTGATTAACTTCTGTCCTTCCTGTCGAGAGAGGGACGGGGAGATACCTTTATAAATTTATGTTGTGCTTTTACGCAAACAGGGAGATGGCAGAGAGTTTTTCTTGTATTTGCTTCTTCTCAGTTGTCTTCAGCTCAAAGTAATCAATATGCCAAGGTGGCATATGTTGGTATTATGTTTTTATAACATTATGCTGTTTATATTATATATCATAATTATTTCATCTGGAGAGGCAGTAGAGCATAGTGGTTAAGAACAGACATCCCAGAGCCATACTGCCTTTGTTCAGACACAATTACTGATTATATGAGTGGGCAAGTGGCTTCCTTTCTAGGCCTCAGTTTCCTAACCTGTAAAATGGGGATAACAACAGCACCTGCCAGATGTGCAGCTCTTGCAACAGTGCCTGACACAGCGCAGGAGTGTGCAAGCGCTGGCTGTTCTCTCCTGGGGCAGAGGTGCTTTGTGATGGGCTGCTGGGCTGATTTTTTTGTGGGGGGCTTAGAACCCTGCCTGACAGAGGTAGAGACTCAATGCCTTGTGCCCGCATGATTGTGAAGGCAGCAGGTGTGGCAGCCCAGGCCTGAGGCCAGGGGTAGTCCCAGAATGCTGACATCTACCTGCCCGGCGTCTTTGCTCACTCAGCAACCTGTGGCTCCCTTCCCCTAGAGGGTCCCTGTGTCATTCTCTGTGACCCACCCAGCCCAACCTGCCCAGCCAATGGCTTGATCTCAGGACCAAAGTCTGACTGACCTTGAGACCTCCCAATTAAGCCCCGATGTATAAATCCAAAATACAAAAAGTACTTTTTTCTTACATGTCTTTCCTGAGAGTAAGTGGAATCACCTAATCAGTGACCACTAAGTGTGAGATGTGATCCTTGGCATTGGGATGGGGCACTATATTAGTTTTTTATTGTAGCTGTGAAAAAATTACACTAGTGGCTTAAAACAATACAAATTACTTTTCCTATAGTTCTGGAGGTCCTACGTTTGAAACGGGTCCCACTGAGACGTAGGCAGGGCAGTGTTCCTTTTGGAGCTGTGGTCCCCAACCCTTGGGCCACAGACAACCTGCCCACAGGCAACCACTGTACAGGGTGAGGGAGAGGAGTTGAGCCATTTACTTCCCTTCTATGGTTCTGTTTCTTCATCTATGAAATCAGAAAAATAAAGCTACAGGCAGCTCTTTAAACACTGAGGGAAGCAAATGAGTTAACGCATGCAGGTAAAGCCCTCAGCACTATGCCTGGCACGATAAACAGTAGACTGTTATTACAGGTAAGCACACGGCTCAGGCCAGGTGCAGTGGCTCAAGCCTGTAACCCCAGCACTTTGGGAGGCTGAGGCAGAAGGATCGCTTGAAAAGCCAGGAGTTCAAGACAACCTGGGCAACACAGTGAAACCTCATCTCTACAAAAAAATAGAAAAATTAGCTGGGCATACTGGCACATGCCTGTAGCCCTAGCTACTCAGGAGGCTGAGGCGGGAGGATCCTTGAGCCCAGGAGCTTGAGGCTACAGTAAGCTATGACCAGACCACTGCACTCCAGCCTCGGCAACAGAGCGAGATCTTGTTGCATGCATAAATAAATAAATATATACGAATGTGGCTCAATGGGAGCACAGAAGAGGGTAGTCAGGGAATGAAGGAGTAAAGTGAGGTCTAAATTGACACCCAAATGATGAGCAGGATTAGCCCCCACAGGGCAACTGGGGAAGTAGAAGGAAGAGGGCCCTGGGCAGGGAGAGTGCACACGCCCTCAATCCTCGTGACACCCCAAAGCCCCACTAGGTCTCCTCCTGCCACGCACAGGACTTGTGCTCCCTTCCCAGAAGTCCCAAAGCCACAGGGCCCCTGACTCGTCAGTACCCAGTTCCAGACAGCTGGATGTGTCACCATACCTACTGCACACATCAGAAGGATCCTAGTTGCCCCCACACTTTGCACCTGGAGCCACTGTCCTAATAGCCGCTAATCAATGGGCACCAGGCCTTGGGCTGGGGGCTCCACAGTTAGCAACTCACCAGCTGCTCACAGCTGTGTCCATTAGATCCACTTGAGAGAAGAGGAGATCCGGCAAGGTTAGGATACTTGCTCGAGGTCACCCAGGTAGTAGATGGCGGAAGCCAGGCTGACTCCACGCCATGAAGCCTGCACAGGTGAGCAACCCTGGCCTTGGTGGCTCAGCTCCATGCATGGAGGCTGGACAGTGAGGAAAGGGGGCATGATGGGACCTTAGAAGAAGAGCTGGTCTACCTTAGAGTCAGCCTAGTGAGGGCTGGAGCCTGGGGCAAGTGGCAGGGCAGGGGGCAGAACACTTGTTGAACAGAACAGGCCGCCTTCGTTGCCAGGATAAGTTGCAACAGCAGCAAGGCCCTGGCAAAGAAAGGACGAACTGGCTTAGACACCTAAGGGAGGGTCCCAGACCGTGCCCTCCCACCCTCAGCAGGGCTAGTCCTTCCCAAGAGCAGGAACATCAGACCCAGAGCTAACGCAGGGAGCAGAGGCGGCCTCTCAACTCAACTGTTCCTTGACTGGAGACAAAGCTGTGCAAACAAACAAGAAGATCGTCCGTGTCGGGTTCATGGTGTACACTGGCGGCTTCTGGCCCCTACATCTTCAAAGTCAGCAACATCAGGCCAACTGTTTTCTCTTGGGGAGCACTAACTTATGTCATGATATCCAGCCCACATTCTTGGCTTTAAACCTCATTTTTAAAAAATGAAATCATGGTGATAATAGATAAGGATATGTGTGCACGCAAAATAAATTATTGGCTTCTGAACAGTAAGGGATTAACTCAGGAGGCTGGTGTTGCTCAAACCCTGCACATTCCAAAGAAAGGGCTGGCCCTTGACTCCCCCAGTGAGATGACCTCTGAGCCTTTGGAATATCCTACTGGATAACAGTGTTTTTTATGTCTGAGGCCCTGGGCGACACTGCATCCATTTGACCTCTGGGGGCCTGGAGATTAAGCAGCTGAGGTTAGTAACGTGGGTGCCGAATGCCTATATGACTGACCCCCCGTGGAAACCCCGGATACCAAGGCTTGGGTGAGCGTCCCCTGGTTGGTAATACTCTGCCTGTGTTGTCATACATTGCTGCTGGAAGAATTGTGATCCTGTGTAACGCCACTGGGCGGGGATTCCTGTAAGTTTGCACCTGGTGTCTCCTGGACTTTGCTTGTGCACCTTTTTCTTTCTTTTTCTTTCTTTTTTTCTTTTTTTTTTTTTTTTTTTTTTTACCGTTTTTTACCTGTATCCTTCTACCATGATAAATGGTAAACATGAATACAATGGTTTTTCTGAGTTCTTCCCTTCTAGCAAATCATCGAGCCTGAGGGTGGTCCTGGGACACAGCACAGCATCCTAAGTCAGGTCCTCAGTTTCTATTATTTGGAAACTTTATTGAAACTTCCGATTCAACCCAACCCTATGGTCATGGTGCTGAGGGCACTATGGGAACACTGCAGCCCCTGAAAAGGGAAAGTGCCCACAGGTGGTCCAGCCATAGGGCCAACAAGTCCACACCAGGTCTGGGAAGTGGCCCATGCACAGCTCTGTGGGCAGCTTTAGCTCAGGCCCAAGGTGAGGCTGGGACAATGACAGCCCATGAAGCCTGAGCCTGCTGAAACAGGGCCAGCTCCCCAGCACCTCAGGACAGAGGCTTCTCCAAACACGTATGTTCCCCTTAGGAAGGAGAAGGCTCAACTCCAAAGGGCCAATCTCATCTTTCACCTGCTTTCTGCCAGATTCCCCACAGGGGAAGCCATGTCCCCCTCCCCCTCGGGTTCTCTCCCCCTGCAGAGAGCAGGGAGGTCAGCACACGCTTGGGCCAAGCAGGGACACTATGACAGAGAAGAGCCTGGATGGCCACCTGCCACTCACCATGAGGGGCACCTTTCCCTAGACCAAGTACCACCCTTCAGGGGAAACTGAGATAAAAACAGTAAAATGTAAATGCTATATAAATAGTTGTTACACTGTATTTTTTATTTGTATTATTTTTGTTTTATTGCTTATTTTTATTTTTTCCAAATAGTTTGGATTTGTGGTTGGTTGAATCCATGGATGTAGAACCTTCAGATACGGAAGGCCAACTGCGTATGTATATATATATATTATACATATGCACATATATAAAGTGCTGAAGGTCATACCCCCCCCAATATGTTAACACTGGCTGTCTTTAGGCTATGGAATTATGAGTGATTTTTATTTTTCCCTCTATAAGTATTGTGCATTGAATATATATAACTACTATAATTTTTAAAAAATATTATCAGATCCACCTCTTGCCTCGACTCAGCACCAACTGGGCTTCCATGTGTCTGCTAAAATTTCCAGAGGAGGTAGAGGGACGTTTGCAAAGGACACTGGAGGGGGTTCTGCTGTCTTCAGGAATGGAGGCGATAGTGGGGTCTCTGGAGTTACCTGGAGAGCAAAGGACTGGCCCTGCAGGAATGAGGTCCTTACATGTCATGGGAGAAAGAGGGTGGCAACATAGCCAGTGAGTGGCCCAGGGTGGCCCAGGAACAGGAAGCAGATAATCTGGCAGCTGGTGAAATTCCAGAGCCAGGCTGAGGCCGGGCACTCTCCCCTACTGGCTTCCTCATTCCAGCTTCCTCACCATCTGCTCATGCACACCCAACCTTCTCCAGCTCCATCCAGGAGCTCCTGCTGGGGGCAGGGCTGCAACATGCTCAGCTCTGTGCCCCCACAAGCTTAGCACAGGGCCTGCTTGACCCAATGTAGGATGGACAGATGGATGAGTGGATGGATGGATGGATGTGTGGATGGACAGATGGATAGATGGATGGGTGGGTGAATGGGTGGATGGATGGACAAATGGGTAGATGGGTGGATGGATGGATGGGTGGGTGGATGGATAGATGGGTGGATGAGTGGATGGATGGATGGACAGATGGATAGATGGATGGATGGATAAGTGGATGGGTGGGTGGATGGATGGGTAGATGGAGTTCTCCCTCATTTGCCCCATCTCCTATCTCCATCTGCTGACCTTCCACCTCTTGCAGGCTCAGATGCCTCTACCTCCAGGAGGCTGAGCCCCCCAGGCCTCCACTGCACTCCATGGCAACCTCAATTACACATTTGAGCAGAGTCTGCCTGGTATCTGGATTATGGGGCTCTGAGCCGGTTTTCTCCATCAGTGCATGAACCTTAAAGGCAAGGTCAATGTCCTTGTCGGCTCTGGTTCTCCAGAGAAGCCCACAGCACAGGACTCAGCACCAAAGAGGCACTCAATCAATACTATAAAAGGAGAGAAAGGATCCTCCCTTCTCTCCCTGAGGCTGTGTGGCTCATGATTAGAGAGTAGGGAGTGTTAGTGGCGAGGGGGAGACAGTTGCTGCTTCCCCTTCCTCCTGCTAAGGGATGAAGATTCCAGGTCCCTATGCTCATCTGCGCCCCCAATTCCATCGGCTGGTTCATTTTACTTGCTCCCAGTCATGATCACGAGGGGACCGGAGAGGGATGGTGACTCAGCCCAATTCATCACCACAATGGAAAAACCCAGTCACCTGTCCTCCTGGCAGCAGGACCGGAGCTGCCTCTGCACCTGGAAGGGCAGCAAGCCATACTGTTTTCAAGGTCCTTTTGTCTTTCGCCTGCTGAAAAATCAAAGAGTAAAGCATAGAGGAGCACCACTGGTTGACACTGTAGATTTAAAGTGTGGTATGAATCCCAATGCAGGGATCATGTGTCCCTTCCATGCCAGGCTCTGAGTTAAGTGTCCTTGCATGTCATATCACAGACTTTCACAAGTCCACTATTATCTAAAGTGGCCTCTAGTCACTTTTTTGGCCACCAGCATCTCACACGCCCTTCCTACAAGGCAGAGCCCACCTCCCTGCACGGAAACTGGAAACACCTTTTCCCTGCCTCCCTTGCAGCTTTGTCAGAATACAAGTTCTGGGCTCCCCCAATGAGACGTCCCATTCTTGACAGCGAATTAGAAACTGTTGACACGAGGAAGCCAAGACCACCACCTAGTATCCATTGTAGTGAGGATGGTGGCAGCGGCAGCAGCAGCACCTCCGGCTTCAGAGGCAGCCGTGGTCCTGATGGCCGTGTCCATGTCCAGGAGCAGCACTGGCTGCTGTGCCCAGGGATGGCAGTGGTGGTTTTAACATCAGACCAACACTGCAGTGTCAGGCCTGGGTCTTGAGATCCCAAGAGCCACCCACCTTCCTTTTTACAAAGCCTTTGTCTGCTTAAGTTAGCTAGAGTAGGTCTGTATTTTTTGCAACTAACACCCTGATTAAGTCAGCCTGAGTTTACAGATGGGGAAGGGAAGGCTCATTTGAGATCTTCAGAAAAGCTGTGTCTCATCTCCAGCCTAGGTGCAGGCCAGCCAGCCTTCTGCCCACTTACAAGGCAGTGACTCATGAAGCATCTTTCAAGTAATTAGGTGCAAGAGTGAGGGGACACTTCTTAGAAGCCCCCATCCCAGGCAACAGTTTGGCTCTCTGCAGCGTTCTTCTTTCCACTGTTACAAACCCTGCCCCCCAGCTGCCCCCCCACAGCACATTTCCTCCACGGGTGCTAAAGATGAAGAGCCCAGCAGCACAGGGGACCCAGAGCTCACCCTTCTGCTGACTCAGCAGTGACTCCTTTTTTGCCAGCGCGACTGACTCCTCCAGAAGCTGCCTATCCCCTAAGCACCTGTGCTCGATGCACTAGCCCTGGGGGCTCTCACAATTACATTTCTTCATCATTCATTCAGCTTCCATTTTTATGGGTTCAAATCCACAGTGTGACCCTCCGGAACACTCACCTGGAGTTCATGAGTTATTGGAGCCTAGTGGATCGTCCACATTAGTTCAAGGCCATTGCAGACGCCGTTCCTCACACAGACTTGTCATAGTGTCAAAGATCTTGTTCGGCAGCATTTTACATCCTCTTGGGGCCTGTATTCCTCCAAGGAATGCAGAACAGGCTGGGCCTCATGAATTACATTGCTGGAACATCAACAATTAATTCTGCTCAATGACTAGGTCTGAAATTACTGAAAAGGGTAGAAGTCAGGAAAGCCTGAAAGAATCTCTAATGCAATAATAACAATTTCATCATCAGTGACAACAGTGACCATTTACTGAACACTTAAACCCTGCGTCTGGCACTATTCTAAGCATTTTCTTTATATTCTGTCATTTAATTCTTAGCAGGAATCCTCTGAGGTCTGCATCGCATCATCCTAATTTCACACAGTATGACACGTAGGTTCAGAGAGGGGAAGCAGCTTGCCTGACATCACACAGCCAGGAAATTGCAGAACCAGCCTATGTTCTTAAGGACTGGCTCCTGACTTCTATATGTAGAACTACAGTCTGGTGGAAGTTTCAGAAACAGAGGTTCACACTGTCACCACAGACCTCCTCCTCCTTTACATGAAGGAAACTGAGAGGAAGGGATTTCCTCAAGGTGAGGAACCCAAATTTGCTGCCTCCTATGCGATTTATATACTGCACGCCAAGCGGGGAAAAGCTGTAACCCGAGGGGGAATGTATGCCTTGTCTGGGGCCATCAAAATCTTACCAGCTTCCTCAGCTGGTGGGTGGGTTAATTCACTGTCACCGCAGCTGCCACAGCCCCCTGGAGCTGAGGGAAAGCGAGGACCTCAGCACAAAGCAGTGCAGAGGTGGGCTGCGGGCTTCCTCCCACCCCACCGACATCCCCGACCTCCCAGATGGCCTGGCCCAACACAGCCCTTCTCGGCCAAAAAGGCTGGAATCCAGGGGCAGCAGAGCCCCTGGCCAAGGTCAGCACAGAGAATAGAACCGGGGGCTCCAGGACCCCTTGTCTTGAGCTGTCTTGTCCAAATTTATTTTTTTAGGTCATCAGATTTCCATACTCCTAGAGTGGGACCGACACTTTCGCCTTCCCTCTGGGGCGGTGGGGAGTGAATGGTGGGAGCAATGCCACTGGGCCAGGGCAGGATGAGCCCGCAGAAGACACGAGTCTCCCGGTTCCCTTTTCCGCTCAGGTAATGGAGGCAGAATTGGGGGGAGCAGGGAGTCACCACACTCAGGGCAGGACCCTGAGGGCCCAGAACGCCTTTGCCAGAAACCTCACTCCTGCACGAGTTCCCCAAGGAAACCCTCCGTTCCCAAAATGGGGGGGGGGAACGCCCCAAGGGCCAGAGCACCTGGTTCTTCCTGATCCCCCAGGGCTTTTCTCCAGCGCCCCCAAATCGGGCAGGAAGGCGAGGGAGGGGGTGGGGGCTCTGGCCCTAAATACCCGAGGTCTCCTCTGGAGTCTGAACAAAGTCCGAGGCAAAGGCCGTCCCCTGAACCCCAACCCGACGTCGCGCGGCCACAGGGGGTTGGAGGGGCGGACAGAGCCCACTCCGCACCCGCCGGAGTCCGAGTGGCACGGGAGGGGGGAAGCGGGCGGGGGCTGCGGGTGGGCCCGGGGCCTGCGCCAGGCCCGCGCGTCGCGGCGTCGCGCTCGCCCTCCCGCCCACACCGGCGCTCCGGCAGCGGCAGGAGGCGGAAGCCCGGGACCGCTGTCCTGGACCCGCCTGCAGGCCCGGCCCCGCGCGGCCCCCGAGCGCCCACGCCCGCCACACCCACGCGGGCACGCCCCCGCGGCGCGCCGCCCCTAGCCCGGGTCTCCACCCTCCGCGGCGGGCGCGCGAGGGGCTCCCGGCCGCCGGCACCTGCACCCGCGCGTTGGCGGCGGCAGCGCCCAGGCCCGGCTCCCGCCTGCGCGTCTGTGTCGCTCGCATCACCTCGGTGAGTCGGCAGCGCACCTCGCCCAGCCCCGCCTCCGCGCACGACCCCAGACTCGCGAGCCCCGCAGCTTGTCGCCGGGGCCACATTTCGTCTACGCGACGGCGGCACCCCTCCTCCCCACCCCACCCCATTCTCCTCCCTCTCCCTCGGGGCCCCGCACGGGACCCTCCGGGGCCACAGCCCAGCCGCAGCCCACGCCTCCCCCACCGCGACGCCCGGTGCCCGCCGGGCCTCTTTGTTCGGGCGGCGGGCTCAGGGGGCCCCTCCGGCGGTGTCACCCGCACCCACCCCGCGCACTCCCTCCGCCTCCCCGAGTTCGCCCCGACCAGGTGGTGGCGGGCGCCTTTTCGGGGTGCGCGGCCGTGCAATTGGTGGATTTTTTTAAACCGCTTTGGAGGGGGGAGCGCGGCGTGAGGGGGGGCGAGAGCGCTCCCGGCTGCGAGCTGCTGCTGCTGCTTCGCTCCGAGCTCTCCCGCCGCCTCGCTCCCGGTCTCCCGCGCTCCTCTCCCCGGCTGGGCCGAGCGCGCTCCCCCGACGCCGCAGCCCAGCCGGCCGCGCCGGGCGCCGAGATGAAGGTGCTGGGACACAAGATCGAGCTGCTGGCAGGTACCGCCCGCCCTTCCCGGAGGCCGCCCACCGCTTTCCGAGTTGGAGCGGGCTCGGGGCGCGGTGGCCGGGGGTTGGGGCAGCTCCAGTCCCAGCAGGAGAGGGTGTGGATGCCAAGTAATTCCTAGTTTGTGTGCTACCGAGACCGGCCCGGGGACGTGAGGCTGTGGCCCGCCCGGCTCTGCTCTCTGAGGACCTGGTGCCGGCGTCTGGCGGGTGGAGCGCGCGCGGCGGGAGTGCGGTCAGGGCAGCGGCCCCTGCGGTCTCCGACCAGCCAAGCTCGGGGAGCTCAGAGCCCCCGTCCTCCAATCAGTGTCGCCTGTCCCCCAAGAAAGGAGCTCCCTGGGTTCCCATCAGGACCCGTGCCGTGGGCCTCTTATTTCCTTCCCCTTGCGGTAATCTGAGCCGCCTTTCTCTAGCGGGAGAAGTTTCTTGCTGGGAGTAGAGGCCGAGTGGCCTGGGGAGTAGGAAGCCAGATTGGAACCTGCTGACTGGGGACCCTCGGCCCTGCTGGAAACCCACATCTAGGCGGCAGTGGCTGGAGAGCAAACGAAAAGGCTGGGCATGGCTGGAGAGGAGGCGGAAGAGGGAGCAATGGATGGGGACGGTGGTCTGAAGGGTGGGAGACTCGGTCCCGTGCCTGGAGGGCAATGGCACAGGTGGCTTCTGTGTTCTCCCAGGGTAGCGGTCACGGAGAGACTCGGACTGGAGGGAAGGGAAGCAGTACGGTTCCCCCAGGCCTGGGACTTGAAGGTCCTGGATCCATGTACATGGGGTGAACACAGATTCCTGTAAATGTCTTCCCCTCCAGGATCTTACCCTCCGGTGCAAGAGAACAGGGCCCAAGAGCCCTATTCCAAGGCTGGGAAGAGGCAGCAATCTGTGGGTACACTCAAGAAACAAGTTGGAGTTTGGGGGGGCAGCTTTTGACGTCCCCAAAAGACAGTTTCTGTTAATGGAGGGGGAGATGGCATTACAGGCCGCAGGATCAAGGGACTGACCAATGCCCTGGGGTGTGAGAGGCCTGATCTGGGAGAGATGTGGAGGCTGGAGGCCCTGGAGTATGTGTGGGTGGGGAGGGGGTGGTGTTTCTAAGGCTGGGGGTTAGGTTGGGTGAGGTTTTAGGCTGTGAGCACATTAAATCAGCAGTAGCTTGTGGCAGGCTCATAGAAAAGGGAAGGGGGAGGCTGTTCTGGGACATTGGAAACTCTGCCCAGGTGCTCAGAAGTGCCGCTTCTCGGCCCAGTTAGCCACAAGCCTGGCACCCCCTCCAATCCCTTGCCAACTTGTCCTCACTTGAGGCAGGCTTGGGCCCGGCCCGCTGAGTTTGTTAACCCCCTGGAGGGAAGGTTTTTGTAGCCTCCTGGGTTTCTAGAGCCTTTCTTGGAGGACAGAACTCCTGGACCTTCTGTCCTCCTCCTCTGCCTGCACCTGAAGGGCCTGGAGGAAAAATGCTTTCAGGGGGGATCCCCAGGGGTCCAAGCTTTAGGGACCTGCTGCAGTGTGCCCTTATCTTTTAGGTACAGCGGTCAAGACCCCTCCTCCCTCATGAGATGGGCTCACCAGGTCCTGGCAGACTTCCTAAGCCCCTGGCCAGGCTGGAACAGGACACTCTCACTCACTGTTGTCAGTCACAGGCTCCCGCGTACCTCTGATCTGAACCTGGGAGACAGTGCAAGCCCTTGGTTGCTAGTTCGTCATCTTAGCAGCCTTCCCTATCCAACTCCCTCCTGTCCTCTTCCTTGTCTTGCGGATCTGGATCCAAACTTCAGCCTCCCTGCTAGTCAGCTGTGTGATTTCAGATAGGTTGCTTAACCTCTCTGACTTCAGTTTTCTCACCTTAAAGATGGAACTGTTGGCCCCTCCCCTGAAGAGATGGCATGAGATTCACTGAGATAATGCAGGTGACACACCTGCTTGGGACCTAGGCCCTGCTGGGCACCTCTTGGACTTTGTTCTGGTCCTTGATCTTGGCTGTCCCCATAATGAAGAATTCCACCTGTCCTGGCTGGTTGGCCACTAGGGAGTTTGGATCTGTCCCTGCTCACAGGCATCTGTACGATTGGGACCTGTCTCCCCCATTGGACAATGAGCAGGTCACAGTCAAGGTGGTGGCCGATTTATTGGGGTGGTGACACAGGAACGTGACTCCCAATGCTGGGGGCCGCTTGACATCCAAATGGGTCCTTGACTTTGTGCAAGGAAGAATTCGGGAGCGAGCTGACAGGATAAAGTGAAATTTATTCGGAAACTATAGAAAGTTACTCCACAGACAGAGCAGAGACAAATTCTCCCTGCGGGAGAGACCCGGACACCTGGATCCTGTTGCCTTTGTATTTAAGCACTGACTTAATTATAGGCTAAACAAGGAGAGGAATATTTATGGAGGGGCGGTATCTTCCTAGAGTCAGGGCTACACCCTCTATTTCTCCACCATCTTGGTTCTAACCAGTTGGATCTTGCTGTGCCCCATCCTGTTTTAATCAGGATAATCAGGGTAATTTGAAACTTTCTTTGGAAACTTCTTGACTCAGTTAGGTAATGCCTGAGGCATTGCCCAAAGCAGTACCTGCCAGTTCCTGGTCTCCGAGGCACACAGCAGATGCTCGGTGACTGTTGAGAGTCTAGACTCACAGAGCCCTCTCATCAGCTGTGTCCCTAGGATAATTCTGTAGACGCCTCTAACTCTCTGCCCCCACATCAGCCTTAGGAAATGGTTTTCTTGAATTTTTTTTAAGAACTCTTGTTTATTTAGTTCTGTATAGTTTCCACATTCTCCCGTGTTATTATCATGCCCATTTCACCAGTGAAGTTGGTCAGGTTCACACAGCTAAGGAGGATGGTGCTGGATTCACACTCCAGTCCAGACAGAGCTGGGAGTGGTCCTGTGGCATGCTGACTGGCTTTGGGCTAGTCTCGTAGCTGTTCCACCCTCCACTTTCCTCATCTGTGAAATGGGATCATCGTGGTACCGACCTGGTTGGGGTCTTCAGAGACGAGATGTGAGAGTGTGTACACAGTGTTGAGCACAGCTTCAGGAAAGCTTAGCAAGTGGCAGTTGCAGGGTTGTGGTCCCTGAGCTGCCTGCTTGATGTCCTGGGGTCTCATCCTCCCCCTTCTTTCCAGTTTCCAGATCCCCTCCCTCCAGGGTGTCCCAGTTCCTTTGCTGGGTTCCCCGCACAATCCAGGCCTCTCTGCGATGTGTCTCTGGGGGACCCTGCTTAAGTCAGGTTCCCGTGAGTGGGGCCTGGCATCTGGGGTTGGGCCCTTCTGGCAGGATGTCCACAGCTCAGACACCAGTGGGGAAAGCCAGGTGCCCCCTCACCTATGGGACTGGAAGGCTGCCTATGAGTTGTCACGCCCAGACCCAGCATGTCTTCTTGTTCTGGAGGGAAAGGAGTGTTGGGCCCTTCCAGACCCTTCGCTGATAACTGATGCTTTCAAGGGCAGCCTTGTCCAGGCTTCCTCACAGTGCTTTGCTATAATAGGGTCAAAGAAAGCAGGATTTTGAGATCAGACCATGTGAATTTCAGGGTCTCCTCTCTGCTTCTCAGATCCTGGACAACTTCTTATGTTCTCTGAGCCTCGGTCTTCTCATCCATAAAATGGGAATTATAGCCCTACCTTGTTAGCATTTTGGGAGACAGCCGAGGTGATGCTTGTGAGGGAGCCCAGTACATTGTTACACTGGCACACAGCTTGCTGCAGTCCTCGGGGGCAGATTCTTGGTGCCTTTGGTAGCTGGGTGATTTTATTTTTTAGTGTGATATGGGAAAGTGGGACATTATTCTACTTGCAAGTAGGAAGGCAGTTGTTTTTGTGTATTGGTGCTCAAGCAAGATGTTTCCAAAATGGTTCAGAGCCAGAGCTCTAAAATGGCAGATTTGGGGCTCTGAAATGGTCCTTAGGGAGCCTCAGTATGGGATCTTGGAAACTTTTAAAAATATACTTGACGTGTGATCAAGAAGCAAAAGTTCTACCAGTTGTCTAGAATGTTGGTTTTATTTCAATGCATGGAATACGTAGTTTCCATGCATTAAACTAAGTTTCCACTCAGTTTTATAGACTATATTTAAATAGCGTTTGATTGTTAGAGGATGTGTTGACCCACATTCTACATGCAGGGGAAGCTGAGGCATGGATTTGCCCTGGGAGGCTGAAAATAGGACCCTAAATTCTCATTTTCTGTTCATTCCCTGATTCACTGGGCTGCTGTGACATTGGCATGGGGGCCCCTGGACAAGCCTGGGGGTGTGGTCTGCTGGAGCGGAGGGGAGGCTGCACCTCACCAGGTGTGCCCAGGGCCACGGGGGTAGGTGAGTGGCAAGATGGGCTTGCTGCTCCTCTGAGCAGAGGAAGGGAAACTGGTGCAACTCTTACTTAAGAAGGACAAGTTGGCAGTGATCTATCAAAAGCTTAAAAATATGTGTGATCTGTGACTCAGCAGTTGAATTTTTAGGAACAAATAAAGATGTGTGCAAAGGTGTTTGTTCAAGGATCTTTATCCTGTTGTTGTTTATAGGCAACAAAAATAAACTAGAAGCAACCCAAGTGCCTAACAGAGGAGTACATTCATGCCAGGGAACCCCAGGTGGCTGCGAATTACGCTACCGAAGGTTATGTATCCACCTGAACAGATGTCCCCTTAAATATGTGTAATAATAATGGTGATGACAGCTCACACTTACATGGCATTTGCTATGTGCCAGGCACAGCCCTAAGCGCTTTCTGTGCATTAACTCATCATCATAACAACCCTATGAGGTATGTGCTATCATTCCCTCCTTTGTACAGAAAGGGAAACTGAGGCACAGACAGGGTAAGTAACCAGCCAAAGGTCATACAGATGGTGAGTGGCTGGCTGGGATTTGAACCAGGATATGTGGCTCCAGAGTCCAAAGCCTGTTTCAAAACACTGGAGGTTTTTTGTTTTTTCGTTTGCTTAAAAAAAATTCTTTTTCAGTGTCTAGATGAGCGTTGGAAAAAAAACAAAAGATGATCTGCACATTAACAGTGGCTTCCTCGGGTTTACAGGATTGTATGTGGTTTTTGCTTTCTTCTCTTTGGTCTTCTGTTTTTCTCATTTTCCCTAGTGAATGTGTATTAGGTGAAATTCAAGTTCTATTTTTAAAAACTAAAAATTAACCAGTGCATAGGGGAAAGCGTCAGGTGCTATGGTGCTGAAGAAACCAATCCTGCGGGAATTCCAAGTCCACTGCGCGGGAAGAAGAGTGGTCCGAGCTGGGTGGTGAAGTTGGCGTCCTCTAAGTCTAAGGAGGTGGAAGTCATTATGGGCAAAGTGAACAACGTGGGCAAAGGTGGGGCCACAGGAACCTTGGCGGGAGGGTGTGCTGGGCTGAATAATGACCCCAAAAATATTTAGATCCTAATTGCTAGAAGCTGTGAATGTTATCTGATGTGGCTAAAGGGAGTGTGCGGAGGTGATTAAGTTCAGGGTTTTGAGATGGAGAGATGTGCCTGGATTAGCCAGGTGGGCCCTAAATGCAACCGCGTGTGTTCTTAAGGAGGAAGGCAGAGGATGTTTGAGAACAGAAGAGGTGATATGATGCTGCAGCAAGATGCTCTGCTATTGGCCCTGAACGTGGAGGGAAGAGCCGCAAGCCAAGGAATGCAAGGAGCGTGGCTCTAGGAGCTGGAAGGGCAGAGGAACAGGTTCTCCCCTAGAACCTCTGGCGGGAGGGGGCCCTACTGACATTTTGATTTCATCCCAGTGAAACTGATTTCGGACTTCTGAATCCAGAAGTGAAAGAAATTAATATACGTTGCTTTAAGCCACCAAGTTTGTATTGATTTGTTACAGCAGCCACAGGAAACCAGCAGGAGGTGGGTGCAGATTGACTCATGCCTCAGCCTCCACCGAGGGCAGCAGCATGGGCAGTGGAGGGACCTCAGAGTTGGGGTCTGCCAGCCTGGTTCTGATGGGCCCTGGCTGTGCGACCTTGGGCTGAGCCTGGCTCTGTCCCCAGGGTAGTCCTGGGATCAGCTGGGACCCTATTTTGTAAATGGCAGAGCATCACACAAGCCTAATAGAATGAAAACTGCCACCCACCCTAGCACAAACCTGGTGTCCTCGTCAGGCCAGAGAAGCTCTGATTGCACACCTGCCATCTCCCCTTCTTAATCTTCAAGTGCTTCAGATTCCAAACCATGGGTGACATGTGTGCTCCGACCAGAGTGGCCGTGGTCTTAAGCCCTATAACAAACACCTCTGGGGACCTAGATGCTTTTTTAGGCACCTTTTGGGCAGGGGTGGCAGGGCAGGTGTCATGTGCCTATTAATGTGCCCATCCTGGCAGTGAGATGGGGGTGGGGGACTCCACCCTCTTTGGGGGGACAGGGGGACCATTTCTGGGATGTATTCTCCCCAGAGGGTGTATAGGGGGTGTCTCATAGCTAAGTCCGAGGTTTGCAGCCCCTAGGATCATACTGTCTGCACCCTGAACTGTTTTCCTGAAAGCTCTGGTGGCTTTCAGGCATGTGGATGCTGGAAATGGCTTTTAACAAATTTTAACAATATTGCCCACTTTTTGTTCTGGAGTAGAGATGCTCTGTTGGGACCTGGGGCCTGGGGTGGGGACAGGGAAGCCCACTGGCTGCTCCTTCAGGCTGTCAGGAGAGCCCTTGCACACACCTCTTCCTCGTCCACATAGGCGGAGTGCTGAGCCTGCCGCTCCCAAGGCCCCTTCCAGCGGCAGAGTAGTCACTGTGTACGTGCCATTCAGGAGTAGTGGCCGGGGTGGCCCAAAAGTCCCTTGCAACCCAAAGTGGTCATCCACGGGGATGACCTGACCTGACATGGCCTGGAGGTGCTTTTCACCATCACAGCTTAGGATCCATCTTTGGAGTGCCTGGGTTGAAAAAGACCTCAACTACCCCAGGATGGGCTGTGCCCTCTGACTCCACACTGGGCCTCCGTGTGATTGCCAGGGGGGTGGGTGGGATGCTAGGCTTCATTTGGTCTCTTTGGACCATGCAGGAGAAAAGAACTTAGAAGTACATTAGGTCTCTTGGTTGCACGTGACAGAAACTGAACTTAGACTATAAGAAGAGGGGAACTTGGGGTGTGTGTGCCAGGATGGTGGACCCAGGGCCACACAGGGCCATTAGGCTCTATCCCTCTCCCTCTGGCTCGTGCCAGTTTGGTTCTTTGGGTCGATTGAGGCCTAAGTGAGGCCCTTGCTCACAAGGGCAACAGGGCTGCTGGCTCACAGCCTATCTCCCTGATCATCCCACTGCTGGGGAAAAGCTGCTCTCCCCCAGGAATTCCAGCAGAGGCCTCGTATTGACTGGAGGCCACACCCCTCTCTGAACTGCCATGAGACCCGGCCCTGTGCTCTGTCCACTCGGTTTCCAGGCCACCCACCCCTCTGACTGCCTCCTGCCTCAGGGGCTTCTCACTCTATTTTGCCACTTTCTCTTCATTGCCTTTTTCTACGGCTCACAGTCCTGGGCCATCTTCCCTGTCCTCATTCACTCCCTAGGTGACCTCATCTAGCCCTGTGGCTTTGAACACTGTCTCTATACTGGTATCTCTGGAGCGGCCACCTCCCCGGCGGCTGCGGCACGGACTCGCACACCCCCCGCGCATGCGCAGCTCTGCCTGGCTCAGGTCTAAACTCGCACCCCTCATCTTCCCAAACCTCTTCTTCCCAAGGTCTTCCCCAACTCCTAAATGACAGCCCTGTCCCTCCAGTGGCTCAGAACTAATGCCAAGTCGCCGTGACTCCTCTCTCTCTCCTGCCCCCATCCGACGCCCCCGCAGTCCCGACGGCCCCGCGTTCAGAACCCACCCAGAATCCGAGGACTTCTCGCCACTCCGCCACTGTGCGGCACCCGGCAGCACCGCTCTTCTGGACTGTTGCGACAGCCGCTCTCCCGGCTCCGCCCTCACCTGCTAGGTCTGTTCTACAACAGGAGGAGGGATCCTTTACGGTGAAAATCCTGTCCCATCCGCCCCTCTGCTCACACCCTCCAAGGCACTTCTACCCTCAGGGTGAAAACCAGGGTTTTCCTAAACCTTCAAGGCCACATGTGACCTGGCAGCCTCACCCTTACCTGTTTGTGCTCACCCCTTTCTCTCCCCCAACTCTGCTCCAGCGCCCAGGGCTTCTTTTCATTTGCTAGAACATGCCAGAGATGCACCTGCCTCACAGCCTCTGCGCCTGCTCTTCGGTCCGCCCTGATGCCCTTCCCAGGCATCCCCAAGGCTCGCTCTCTGATCTCCTTCAAGTCTTGCTCATGTCCCCTTCTCAGCGAGGCGACTTCTCACTCTTACCCTGTTGCAGATGGCTCTCTGTCCCCTTCTGTGACATTGCTCCCTCCATTGCTCTTAGGACATCTGACACCCCGTATGGTTATTCAGGATTTATTATTTGCCTCCCCCACTAGAAAGCTCCACAAAGGAATGTTTGTCAGTCGGTCATAGTGAGTATTTTATCCCCAGTGCCTGGAACATAGTAGGTGCTCAGTCAATATCTGGTGAATGAATGAGTGGCTTAGGCCTGGGCCACCTGGCCACCCCTGGGGTGTGGTCATCCCTGCCTGAGCCACATGGACTGAGAATGGAGAGGGGAGGTTTCCCAAAGGTGCTGTTAGAAGAAGGAAGGACTGGGTGTCGGGTGGGCATCGATGCAGGAAGCCCTCCTACAGACAATGTATTTGAGGCAGGAAGATGCTGGGAGTTGCTCGGAGTAGAGGCCTTCTCTGCCAGGCGAATGTCGTTCCCCAAAGCCCTAATCAAGCAGGCATTTCCGAGGAGTAGGGGGCTTTCCACGAGTAATACCCAGTAAGAAAGACGCCCCTCCAGGCTTCTCTTTTCTGCAGACTATGTGGCAGACTCCTGGGCTGAGGGAGGCTCATTCCTCAGCTTACCTCTTTGAATCTTGCTCAAAGGTCCAGGACGAGTGTATCTTTGTCCCTGGGAAGTTTGCCACATTGGGCACAGGTACACGACTGAATTGGGTGAAGCACCTGTGTTAAAAATACTTGAGAATTTGTGACCAAAAGTGCCAAACTGAGCTTTTTAACCTCTTATTTATTTTTAAAGACAAGGTCTCACTCTGTCACCCAGGTAGATGTGCAGTGGCACGAGCAGAGGTCACTGCAGCCTCAAGTTCCTAGGTTCAAGTGATCCTCCTGCCTCAACCTCCCAAGTAGCTGGGGGACTACAGGTATGCACCACCACACCCAGCTGATTTTTTTCCTTTTTAAAAGATAGTCTCACTGCATTGCTCAGGCTGGTCTCAAACTTCTTGCCTCAAGTGATCCTCCCACCTTGGCCTCCCAAAGCACTGGGGTTATATGCATGAGCCCCCACACCGAGCTCATTTTTAACCTTTTAATGTAGATCATGGTTACCCATGTTGATATTAATACAATTAATTAATACAATCATGAGCTTGTGAGGTATGGGTGAGAAAGAACTGGCTTGTTTAAGCTTCCTGGGGAGAATCACATTATGGATTATTCTGCCCACTGGAGAGAGGAAGCTGCAGATTCCGGGTTAGCTCTAGCATTTCCCTATTTTCCCTTGGGAAAGCCCCATCCTTTTCCTTTTTGTTGATTTTCTTTAGCATATTAGGGTGGGTCTCTGAGAAAGATGTCTCAAGTTTAGATTAGCTTATGAAAACCTATGATAATAATAGATTAAACAAGATAAAAGTGTATTTCCTTCTTTCATAAACAAGGTCTGAAGGTAGACTCTCCCAAATCATGGCTTCATGGCTCTCAGGTACCTAGACTCCTTCTATATTGCTGCTCTGCCACCTTTAGTGTCCTGCCTCAGGATCTAAAGTGGCTGTTCAAGCTCCTGCCATCACATCTGTATCCAACTAGTAGGCAGAAGGAAGAGTCAAAGAATGGCATGTATCCTTTTTTAAGGACACTACCCCAAAGTCACACATGTCCATATGCATCTCACTGGCAGAACATCATGTGATCATAAATAGGCTTTATTCCCATCATCCACCTACCCATCTAAAATTTGGGGATCTATCAAGGGAGAAAGAGTGAACATTTTGGGGGGGGGACAATTAACAGCCTGCACCACCAACATTCTTGATGCCAGAGAAGCCCAAATTGTACAGAATTGCATGGGCATCAACAACTCTAAGACAGAAAGATTCAGAGGCACCGGACCCAGAATGTGAAGAAGTTTTAGAAAGACCTTAAACAATTTGTTTCAATTATAGTTTCCTTTATAAGAATTCACAGGAGTGATAAATGCTTTTTAAAATGTGGATCAAGACAGGCATGGTGGTGTGTGCCTGGGGTCCCAGCTACTCAGGAGCTTGAGCCCAGGAGTCCTAATCCAGCCTGGGCAACATAGCAAGACTCCATCTTAAAAAAGAAGAAGAAAAATAAAATTTAAAATATTAAAAGTCTGAATCTATGTCTAAAAGAGTTCTTTAAGTACAAAAAAACCCTAAATGATGAGAACTCATGTCAGTAGCAATTCTGAAACTGCTGTGTGTATATTCTAGGAATGAACAAATAAGCAAAAATATTGTGGAAAATGAAAGCCAAGTTTCTCTCTATTGGAGAAAAAGTTACGAATAAAATAAGGGAGGAATAGAATAAACTCTGTGGTGTTGAATTCATATTAGAGGCATCAGTATAAATTTTAGGTTTTTAATATGTGTGCAGATGGCTAGATTTTGAAGTAAATATGTGTGTTACTGTCTTACATACATTTCCTAGCCCTGCCTGCTGAGAGGGCCTTGATCAGTGAACACCCCAGTAGCAGTGAACACCCCAGTAGCAGTGAGCACACCTAGTGCCCACGTCTTGGTTTCTAAACAGCATTCTCCATTAAAAGGAACCAGGGCTCCTTGGAGAAATGGTTGGTTTCAAGGTTGAGTCACAAAAAGTACAAGATGAGTTTCAAACATCTAACGAGGCTAGCAAATTCTAAACTGCTCAAAAAGTGATGGGCACATGTTGAAAGCACACAAGAAGCAACTTGAAGGAACTCCCAGTGGTCAAACCTGGCCCAATTTGAACAATGGAATAGATAAGGATAGCAATGGATTTTATCCCATAGGTTAAAATAAATATCCATGAGACCAAACTGATGTAAATAAATAATTGAATACATAAATAAGTGGAGGGAAGAGAACAGCTCTTTCTTACAGTAGAATTCCAACTAAAAAGTATGGAAGGGATGAAGGAAATAGAAAGTTATCATTAGGCAGACAACAAAGTAATAATTGTAGGCAAGAATCATCAATTGTTGCTAAAATTAGTGGGCAAAAGAAAGTATGATGAGAAGCAGGATGTTTGCATAGTCTCAAAGCATCTTCCCGAAAGATACTTACTAATTACAAAGGGAAAAATAGTATAAGAACTTTTCAGCGGAGAAACCTGGCAGATACCACCTTAATCAAGTAATCAAGGTTGACACCTCGGTATTAGGACAGATTGACGTCACATATCCCTGATACGATGTACAGAGCATGGCGCATCACTTCTGCTGTGTTCTTGCCAAAAATGTAAAACCTCAGTCTAATCATGAGAAACCCAACAGACAAACCCAGACTGAGGACACTGTGGTTTAGCTGACCAATGCTCTTCAAAAATGTCAAGGTCATAAAAAACAGAAAGACTGAGAATTTTTCCAACGAGGAGAGACTAAGGAGTTGTAAAAACTAAATGCAATGTTGTATCCTGGATTGGATCCCGGACTCAGAAAAGGGTGTTATTGGGGAAAACTGGTGAAATTCATGTAAGGCCTGTATATTACTTAATAGTGTCGTATCAGTGTTTCTGGTTTCCTGGTTTCTCTGCGTTATGGTTCGTTCTGTAGCATAACATTGGGGAAAGCTGGGTGAAGGATATGTGGGAAATTTCTGTGTTCCTATGCTTTTTGTTTGCTTATTTTTTGCAATTTTTCTGTAAGCCAAAAGTTTTTTCAAAATAAGAAGTTAAAAGAGGGGAAGGCATTATGTTTAATTGGCTGTGGTTTTTTTCTTCTTATTGATACATAAAATGTTAGTGTCACTTATAATCAGTGGTATCTTAGATCTGATAAAATCCAGTGTATAGGATAAAAATATCTCCCTTTTACACCCTTCTAAACCCATATCCTTCCCCAGAGATAAACATTGTTACGGTTTACCCCAAATCATTTGAGAATTGTTTTGAATTTGCCAATATAGGTACCTCTTCAGTGCATATATTTTTACATAAATGGAATTATTTATACTTATTATTTTATGACATGCCTTTATCTCTTGAGTGCATATTGTAGAATGCTTTTCCTATCCAGTTGAGTGGAGCTGCCTTGTTTTTTTAATAGGTACATGGTACTCCAGGGCACAGATGTTCCATAATTTATTTAGCCATTCTCCTGATGCTTATTTAGGTGGTTTCCAGTTGTTAATATTCCAAACAGTGCTGCAGTGAGCATCCTTGTGCACTGTCTCTTAGTATACACATGAGTGTTCTTCTTTGGGATAAATATCTAGAGACAAAATTGCAGAATTGAGATATTTGCATTTGACAAACTACCAAGTTGCCCTTCAGATAAAGTTGAACCCACTGCCATCCAACCAACAGTATGAGGGTATGTGCCCATTTTCCCACAACCTCACCAAGACTGGATAGTATCAATTTGTTAATAGTTTCTAGTCTTGGCCGGGTGCAGTGGCTCATGCCTGTAATCTCAGCACTTTGGGAGGTTGAGGTAGGAGGATCGCTTGACACCGGGAGTTCAAGACCAGCCTGGGCAACAGCAAGACACTATCTCTACAAAAAAATTTAAAAATTAGGCATGGTGGCACACACCTATAGTCCTAAACAGTCAGGAGGCTGAGGCAGGAGGATCACTTGAGCCCAGGAGTTCAAAGCTGCAGGGAGCTATGATTACACCACTGCACTCCAGCCTGGGCAACAGAGTGAGACCCTGTCTCTGAAAAAATTAATTTTTAAAAATTTAAAAAATAATTTTTAGTCTATATGAAGAATTTCATTTCATTTCATTGAACAGACGTGTTACTGAGTGTCTGCCCTGTGCCCAGCACTGTCGTAGACACAGGACATCACAGGAAACAAAATAGATGCTGTCCTCATCCTCTAGGAGCATCTGAAAAGGTGATGTTTGAACAGGTACTGATGCCTCGTTGCATTTGCATTTCCCTGATGATGAACGAGGTGGGGCGAATGATTTTCATCTGCTTTTCTTATGTTGGTTCTTCTCTGAACTCCCTCTTCCACACCTTGGCTCATTTTCCAGTGAGTGCACGGTCTTTTTCATTCTCCCTGTTGAGCCTGGAGTGGGAGAGCTGCTAAGTCTATTTGCTTGTAGGGGATGTTGGCGAGCCCTGTGGGGAGACTGGAGACACGGGCAGGATTTGAGAGTGAGGAGAGAGCCCAGGTGAAGCTGCACAAGGTGCTGAGGCTGCTTCTGCCTCCTCCAAGGTTTGTGTCCAAACCCACTGCCTTGGAAACCTCTTGCCAGCCAACCCCATCAAGCAACATTGGACCCAATGGTGGCCTCTCTTGAAAGGACCTTCGAGCCTTGATGGTGTGCACTGAGTACTACTTTATGCCTACAAATGAGGTCGGAACAGTGGCCTTTGAGCTACAAAAATGTTTCTTCTGGGCTCTTCTTACAGCTTCCGTGGGCAGGTCAACCGTGAGGATTTCCAGTCTCTCCTCAGTTCAGTTCACTCTCTGAACTGAACTCTCTGTGTGCCTGGGCTCTGATGAGGTTGGATGGATGAACACGATCAGATCTCTGTCCCCTGGGAGGTTACAGTAGAGGGATGAAACCACTCATCTGTGTGTCAGTTGGTTATGGAGATGAAACAGCCCAGTTAGTCATCGTGGGTTCAAATCCAGGTTCCATCGCTGTGAGACCTTGGGCTGGTGACTTCACTTCTTGCGTCTCACCTCCTCAGCTACAAAGTGAGGACAATAACAGTGCCTGCCTCAGACAGTTGTGAGGAGTAGATGAATTTATGCATGTAAAATGCTAAAATGGTGCCTAGAACGTAGTAAGTGCTCAGTAATATTGATTCTTTTTGTTATTATTGTAGGGATGTGACAGGGAAAGGCATTCTAGGTGGAAGGAACAGCATGAACAAAGGCACATGCTTCCCAGTGGCTGGATGTGCTTGCCAAGTCATCTGGATCTTTAGTTATAAGTGTCAGAATCCACATATGGCTGCACAGAGGGCATGTGCTGGACGGGGGGGCGTGCGGGGAGTGGCGGGTGTCGGCAGGACAGTGATGGTTGGTGGGAACAAAGGAATTCATGGTCTCAACCCAAGGAAAAAGCACGAGAACTGGTCTAGTTCAAGTTGAGCATAAGCCAAGGAGCTGTAACTAGAGAGAGGAAGTAGAGACGGGGCTGGAAACAAACAATAGTGTCTCTTGCATGCTTCTGTCCAGCCATCAAGCCAGGAAGGCAGAATGTGTGGGGTGGGGTTATAAGAGCAGGGACTCTGGGTCCCCTTGCTGGGTCCACCACCGGGGGACTTGCACCAGTCACACTTTCCTGTGTCTTTGTTTTCTCATCTGTGAAAGGGGGATGCAGAGGGAAGGTCTTGTCCCTCCCAGCCCCACCCTTCAGTGTTGTCCCAACCCTCTGAGGTCATGATCAGGACAGGGAGAGTGACAAGGAGGCCAGCTCCCTGGATGGCTCCAAACCCCCTGTGTAGTGCAGCTGGGAGGTGATTTTCCCAGTTTCTGGGGTCTCAGGTTTCTGGGGCTTCTTTTCTATCCAGGGTGCTGGCATGGTGTGTATAGGGGGGGTGTGGATGGCGTGTGTGTCGCTGAGCACTGACTCTGATCCAGGGCAGCGGGGAGGCACCAGGCCAGCAGCGACTGGAAGGAGTCTTGGGTGCACAGCAATCCTTACCTGTGGCACAGACCCCTCCCCTGGCTCTCCCTGCACATCCCCTTCTCCCAGGGAGTGATTCCATTGTGCGGCACTGTCCCCGAATCACACGGCCCTTCTCACCTGTGGCCCCTGGGCACTACATGTTGGTAGAAGCCCCCAGTCTGAGACCCCCAGGACTCCCCAGTGTATTTCCAAACATCCCTTACCTGCCCCCGCCACTGTCTGACTTGTTCTCACCATTCCACAGTCGCTGTATTCTGTAGGATGTGTAACTGCTGCGGGTCAACTTAAGCATCTATTGAATAGTTTCAGGAATGACCTCAGTCATTGCTTATATTTTAAGCCCAGTAAATCTGAGGGTTCACACGGCTCAGGTCTCAGCACAGAATCACATTTAAAGAAGCACAAAGCACCACAATGAAGTGCAATTCTCCTTAAAGAATCCATCTGCATTAGCACAGCTCGGGAGCCCCTTTCCAAGTTCCTGGTGCTCTGTTGCCCCTGAGGGCTTCTCACAGCACCCCGGCCAGGGGGCTGCATTTCCTCTCTGCATCCCTTTACCAGCTCTTCCCTATGCACGTCAGCTGGCCTCCCTGCCCGCAGCTGTGAGTGTTTCCCCTAACAGAGAGGAAGGAATAGGAGCCCTAAGTAGGCAGGGAGAGGCAGGGAGGAGTCCCTATGCTAAGTTAGTTTTATCCTGTTCAAATATATACAGAAATCTTCCATCTAAAAGGCATTTTTGTATCTATTGTCTCTTGCTCCTCAAACCTTTCTGAGGTGGGCAGAAAAGGGCTGAGGCTCCCATCTTGGAAATATTAATAAGCGGGCCTTTGAGTGATTTGCTGAAATAAAGCCAGGTGGCTGGAGGGAGGGAAGAAATACTGGCCACGTTTCCGTGACTCCCGGCCTCTGACGAGCAGACGGGCTGGGATTCGGCCCAGGCCCGTTTATTGTTTATAGCTCCTTGTTCTCTTTAGGAAATAAGGGACCCAAAGGGGTAAATGGTAGAACGGAAAGAGCCATCACTGACCCCGACCGCCGAGCCCCCGTGCCACCGTCCTTGCAGCCCTTAACCAGGCTTCGCTGTAGAAGGTTGATGGGATTCGCATTTTCTTCCAACTTATGCCCAAGCTGTTTTGTTTTTCTATTAGTAAAAATCGTAACGTTGTTCAGAAGAAACTTCTCTGCCACCCCCCTGTGGGAATGTCTGCTCTGGCCTCTTGGTCCCAGAGTTCCCCAGCTCCGCGCTGCCGTCTTCCATGAGCTGAGACAGTCTCAGTTCTCTGGATTATGAGGTCTCTCTCTGCCCCCTCCCTGCCACTCCCTCCGTCACAGGCCATCTGTCCCTGCGCTGCCCACTCTCAGCCCTTTTAATAGCCTTGTCCTTGGGGAGGATGGTCTGGGGGGAGGGCGGGGACACCCCAGTGATGCCACGGGGCTTACTTGCAATGGGAGTTCAAAGAGGCAGGTGGCTAAAAACGTTCTGTTGGGGGAAGACTTTCCCCCAAGGTGGGGGCTCGTTTCAGCTCCCGCCGGATGGATGGGTGAGTGTGCACACATCAGAAGGGATGAAAGGGAAAGGGGAGGAGGAGAGCAGAGAGGATGCCTTTCTAAAAATATAGCCCATCTGCATTGTGTTAGCTGGTTTCCTCGGAAACCACTGGGAACCTGAGAGCTCTGGTAAGGCTCAGTGGTGTGCAGGGACCCGGCTGAGCAGGCAGGTGCCTCCCTGCCTGGCTTCCTGGTGCGTAGGACGAGGGCTCTCCCAGGAGGCTCCACAGCTCTCGTTTAGGCTTCCGTGGGGCCCGGGCAGCCAGGAGCTCCAAGCACAGCCCCGCACATGCGATTCCCAAGCTAGACTCCAGCGGGGATCGCCACGCATTCACAAGGCTCGGTCTTCATCTTTGTAACCATCTGGAGACTGATGCTTCCTGCTTCCCTTTCCTAGGGAAGGAAAACTAGGGAAGGTCCAGAGCGGCCACCTGGTCTCACGACAACAACCCTGCCACAGAAATGGGTTCCACCGAGGCTCTGGGTCCTTGTGTCCTCTTGAATCACTGGGCCTGCCCTAGGGAGAAGCCAAAGGGGGGTGGGGTGGGCAAGGGGCTTTACCCTTAAGAAAGACTAGAAATAGGGTTGGAAAGGACTGGAGGAAGGAATCCAGGATTCTATCCTTCCAGGTCAGGCAGCTGTGGTGTTACAGAATGAGTACTGAGCACTGGACTAGGAGTCCAGTCCTGGCCCTATCTGAGCAAGTAATTGAAACTCTTTTAGCCTTGGTTTCCACATCTCACTTCCCATCAGAGTGAAATAAAATAGCACAAGAAAGCACTTTGTGAGCTTTGAAGTGCTTTGCAAGAATAAGGAAGTTGTTTAAAAATGTTTTTTCCTGATTCCAGATTGCAGACCCCAGTTTTCAGTCTTCCCCCCGGGACAATGCCTGCTAACTTTGATGTACAGCCTTGCAGGCTTCTCTGTGGAACTGCCTGTATCTTTCACACATGGGATAATATGGCATATTTCTTTTATAACTGCTTTTCTATTTATTATAACACAAGCATTTTCCCACTTTAACTATCTTTTACTAGTTATTGACCCATAATTTATTATCTGGTGTCCTATTGATTGACACTTTTTCCCTTCCAGTTTTTCTCTAATATAAATGGCACTGTGGTGAGATTCTTACAGATAAATCATTAGTTACCCTCTTTGGTTTCCTTGGGAAATTTCTCCCTGGGAGGGGATTGTTGAGTCCAAGAGTGTGAACCTTTTAAATAATCTTAATTCTGTTCTAAGTCTGTCCTTCCAAAAATAAAAAATAAAAATATACAGCCAAAGGGCAAATGTTGAAAAAAAAAGGAAAAAAAAAGAGAAATAAATAAATATAAATAATCTTAATTCATCTGCAAAACTTCCTTCAGAAAGATACATCCATTTATACAACCATAAGCAATATCAGTGTATCTTTGCTAACACTACAAACTTTGTCAGTTCTGTGGGGGGTGGGGGGAAATAAAAGCATCTTATTTGAATTTGAATTTCTTTGACTTAATAGTGAGCTTGAATATTTTACTATGTATTTATTAGCCTGATTTAATTCTTTTATGAATTTCTAGATCATGCCCTTGGCTAGTTTTTCTCTTGGTGCATTCTGGTCTGTGCCATACTGAAATCCAAATGAGGGATGATGGTGCCAGCCCTAAAAGAATTGTGGGGTCTGGGGTTCTGTCTGTCTTCTTTCCCCCACTGCTGGCTCACACACACACACACACACACACCCCTGTGTGTATGCACATGTGTGTACATATAAATGACTTTTTTGTCCCCTGAGATTCAGAGGCCCCTGGGTTTCCCAGGAACACCAAGCAATTAGGGCCTGGGAGCCACCCTCCAGAAGGTGTGTCACCTGCTCCCTGCTGGTGGCCTGTTGTGACTAGTACCCATTCCTTCAGCATCACTCTGCCGGTCCCTTCCTCCTCTCCCTCCCAGGGCCACCCCTAGGCAGGCTTGTCCTTCAAGCCCTCAGGAGAGCCCTCTCTCTGTCCCTGTCCAGCCCTCCAAAACCTCACTGTCCTCTCCAGACACCAATGGTCTTCTGCAGGGGATTTCTATCTGCTTCTGAACCTGACTTTGGCCTCCCCACACTGGCCCTTCTGCGTCTCAATAAATGCAGAATTCTGCTTGTAATTGTTTTAGGGATCATCATATGTTGCTTTTCTCTTCTTTTTGAAACATGTTTTAACTTTTAAGAGCAAGTACTATAATGACATACCCTGAGCCAAACAGTCTAGCCTTGCAGGTCTTGCGGTCCGAGGCCTCGGTGCCCGGCGCAAGGAGGATGCGCGGGTCCATGTGGTCCCCAGAGCTCCCGCCCCAGCCCTGGCTTGCGCTGTCCTTCTCTGCCCGGGAGATTCAGAACAGGGCCCGGCCGTCCCCGCCGCAGTGGGCCTCATCCTCGCCCTCCCTCCCTAGGCCTCCTGCTCCACGACGTGACCATGGCCGGGCTGCAGGAGCTGCGGTTCCCCGAGGAGAAGCCACTGCTCCGGGGCCAGGAAGCAACCGAGCTGGTGAGTCGCCCCTTTGAGGTCCTCGTGCCAAGCGCGCCACCTCGTGGCCAAGAGGGAAACCGTTGCCTTCCCTGCCGCCTTTTGGATAGGGGCGCTGACCCTCCTTGGGCGACACGCGGAAAACTGAGAAGCCTTGTGCCCGCCTTGGGAGGCTTCCTCGGATGGCCTGAGCACCCACACGACTAAGACCCAGCCCGCTCCACTGTGGCTTTGGCTGTCTTTGAGGATGGAGTTGCTGGGGAGAGTTATCCCCATTTTAATGATGAGAAAACTAAGGCACAAAAAGGTGAGCCCACTTGGCCAGCGTCACACGGCTGGCAGGGAATGAGGCGGGACTCAACCCTGGGTTCTGGACAGCCACGGGCCCACGAGGGTAGCCACTGGGTAGTGCTGCCCCCCAGAGGACTTGGTGCCTCCCACCCCTTATCTGCAGGGACCTTTCCTCCTCTGCAGCCTTCTGTGCCCTTTCCTCACAAGCCTCTGAGGTGCCAGGGCAGGTCTTACCAACAGTGCCACCAAGGGGCGGTGGGGCAGAGGCACTCAGAGGTTACAATTTTGTCCCAGAGTCTCAGTCAAGGGAACCAGGTATAAGTGCCAGAGTGACGTACACCCCACACTCTTGCTGTGGCGACACCCCCTCCCCCTTCCCTTTCCCTCCCTCCCAGTGCCATCGTACTGGTGGCTGTGACAAACCACTCTGCAAGGAGACATATGGGTCTTGTCCTTTGCTCGTGGAATTCTGGGTCATCAGAGCTGGGGGGGCGGGTCCCTTATTTTACGGATGGGGAGGCCAGGAATCCAGCCCCCAAAATCTTCCTGTCCTCTGGAAGGTGCTGTCCTCTGCCTGGCCTCCCCGGCCTCCCCTGCGAGGTAAGCCCAAGAACCACCAAGCAGCCCAGGGCTCGGGGGGGGGAGGGTCCAACCACATTAGGCCTTAGGTCTTGCCCTGGAAACGTACCATCTTATCTTAAAAAGCAAACCTAGGGTTAACTTACAAGACCTGGATGACCTGAGAGCAGCCATCAGGGTCCGCTGGGTAAGTCGCACACTTGGCAGGCCCTTTATCGTATGATCACGTGCTCCGTGCTCCAAGCCCCATCATCTCCTTGCAGGAGCCTCCTGGCTGCTCTTTTTGCTTCTGTTCTTGCTCCATGCAACACTTTTAAGGCCGGGCGTGGTGGCTAACGCCTGTAATCCTAGCACTCTGGGAGGCCAAGGCAGGAGGATTGCTCAAGGTCAGGAGTTCAAAACTAGCCTGAGCAAGAGCAAGGCCATCTCTCCTATAAATAGAAAGAAATTAATTGGCCAACTAAAAATATATGTAAAAAAATTAGCCGGGCATGGTGGCGTATGCTTGTAGTCCCAGCTACTCAGGAGGCTGAGGCAGAAGGATTGCTTGAGCCCAGGAGTTTGAGGTTGCTGTGAGCTAGGCTGACGCCACGGCACTCTAGCCCGGGCAACAAAGTGAGACTCTGTCTCAAAAACATAAAATAAAATAAAATGTGTCAGGCCGCACCTCTGCTTACAGAGCCCAGTGGCTGCCGTCTCACCCAGGGATGGGGCCCAGGATGCAGTCTGCCCCACCTCCCCACCCCCAGTCACCCAATCTTTCCCCCGCTCACTCCTCCCCAGCCTCCTGGAACATGCCAGTCATGTTCTCAGCTGTTCCTCTGCCTGGGATACGCTAACCCAGAACTCTGCAGGGTGACTCCTTGTTTTATTCAGGGCGCTGCTCCAATGCCCCCTCCTCGGAGAGGCCTTCTCCAGCCTCTGGGTCCGATACTGACATCCCAACATGCTCTGGCCCTGGGGATGACACCTACCACTGTCCACGCTGCCACACCGGCTCCCGGAGCCGAGATCTGGTCTGTTTTGTGCCCCGTGTCTCCCCAGCCCCCAGCACGGTGCCTTGCACACAGTAGACTCTCAGTGACAATGTGGGCTGGTGGAAGGCACCGATTGCCATACAGCTCAGAAGAAAGAAGTTTCTCAGAACTTTCTAAAATGTCCTTCCTCCCCATGCCAGCCTATTTCTCGAGACATGTGAGCAGAGACCTCTCGTGAGGTTTCGGGAGGGCGGGTAGTGGCCCTCAGGGGCCTGTGCATCCCATCACAAGCACTCAGGTACACAGGTTACAGGGCAGCCACATGGAGGTGCCGCCTGCCTGTGCAGCGTGTGCCTCGTGGCCCAGGTTAGACCCCAGCACGGTGCGGAGAGCTGAGGGCATCCCTGCCTGGCTCCTCACCCTGACCTCGGCAGGACACCCTCCTCTGCCCAGCTGGCCCAAGACTTGCCGCCCCTTCCTGCCTGCCCAGCGAGCACCCTCTTGCCCCCTCGTGCCCCTGCTGGGCCCTGGCTCTGCTGCAGTGGGTGTCTCACTCCATCCCATCCACCACCAGGGCAGAGTTTGCCACCACGATGTCCACCGCTGTGTTTCAGTCTCCCTTGGAGGCCTCGCTCCTCCTTGAGTCAGCGTGAGCCCAGTGCTCTGGGGCCCGGGCACATCTGCTTTTTCCAAAGGTGCAGTCAACGCCCCCAACAACCTCCCAGGTGCCCCCAGCGTGATGCCCTGGTGAGGTGCTGTCCCTCTCTCTGCCTTCAAGAGCTGTCTTGCTCTGTCTCGGGCCACGACTCTCACAGGCCGATTCTCCTTTCCAGCTGCAGTGTGGGGAAGGGCCGTCCCTTCACTCTGTGACGCTGCGGTTTGCCAGGTGCACATGCTTTGCGTGCGGGAGGCGCGGGGCTTCCACACATCTACCCACCCGCCCACCCCGGCTTGAGACTGCCTAGCTCATCTGCAGGAGAGCCGCTGCTCGTCCTGCCCCCATGCCTGTGTCCCCGTCTCGGCCTCCCACACAGCACTCAGAGGCCCATCCACATCCCCACGCCGGCCCTCTCCCGCTTGTTGTCCTCTAGGTGCCCCCTCAGTTCCCACAGGACCTCTGGGGCCTCTGAATCGGCTTGTGTTATCCCTGCTGTCTCTCGGCTTTTTGGTCCTGGCCCTCCCACACCCTTCATCTCCTGGGGCCCCCCAGCACCCCTCGAGCACACAGTACACCCTGCTATTATCTGCCTCATCCTTTTTGTCAGATTTTGTTTTTAAAAAACTGCCTCCTCCTCCTTCTGTGAGATAATTGCCCTCTTAAGGTCTCAAGTATAAAAATCTCCCACGGCTGGGCGTGGTGGTTTACGCCTGTAATCTCAGTGCTTTGGGAAACCGAGGCTAGAGGATCGCTTGAGGCCTGGAGTTCGAGACCAGCCTGGGCAATATAGCGAGACCCCCACCTCTAAAAAAAATTAAGAAAAAAACTAGCTGGGCGTGGTGGTACACACCTGTAGTCCCAGCTACTTAGGAGGCTGAGGTGGGAGGATCCCTGAAGCCCAGGAGTTCAGGGTTACAGTGAGCTATGATGATGCCACTGCACTCCAGCTTGGGTGACAGAGAGGATCCTGTCTCTAAAAAAAAATCAAAAAAATAATATGAAAATATCTCCCACATTTACCTGCCCATCCCTCCTGTGCGAGGTGTTCGAGTGAGAAGATCCATCAGTGAGCAGCCCCAGGCCTTTGTCTCCTTCCTCGGAGCTTCCAGGGGTAGCCACCTCCCCCTACAACCCACGCAGAGCCCACAGGCCTGGGATGGACCAAAGCCCAGCCTCCTCTTTGGGTGTGGGCACCCCTGGGGCTCTCTGATTGTCTCCACCTGCCAGAATGCAGGTGACTGAACTTATTTTGAGAAAAAAACACAAGTACTGGTTTCTTTCTCCTTTCCACTGCTGTGATTTGGGGTCATTCCCCTTCTTGTATATTGCAGCCCACCCCCTTCTCACATTACCCTCCACTGACATCCTGTTTCCAACTTGATGGTCCCATGAATCCACATGTGTTTTCAGCAGGAGGACCTAGAGCAGACACCGTACTAGTGCCCGGATACAGAGGACAGGGCTGCTGGCAGCACCACGCTCCTCATTTACTCCCTTAAAACACTGAGGCTTGGAGGCTACGTGACCTCTCAAGAGCTCACAGTCCAGTAGAGGGGAGCAGAGAAGCTTCTAGACAGACACAGCAGGGCATGGCAGGGCCTGGGAGTTCTGCTTTACCTGGACGTGAGCTGGTCCCTGATGTTTCCCTCCCCGGGCCCAAAAGGGGCCCGGCCCGAGTCTGAGCGGGCCCAGGTACCTTGTTGTACAAATGAGGAGACAGGGACCCAGAGAGGGTGAGTCACACAGCCAGAGCCAGGCCCTCAGCAGTGTCTGAGGGTTGCTTGTCCTCAGAGCCTGGAGACTCGGGTGTGAGGTTCGAGCCCTGCTCCCCCACTCCCCATCTGTGCGGCCTCAGAGAGGGCAGGTGCCTTCTGAGCCTGCTCCCCCTCCTTTGTGAAGTCAGAGTGTTCATCCAGATCTGTTCGTGTCTGGGGAGCCCCTGCCATGCCAGGCTTCTTGCTGAGAGCACAGCCAGACACGACCCTGCCCTCACGGCACCTGCCATCCAGGAGGGGAGACAGGCTGGACTCCAGGGCTCACGCTGTTGGTGTCAAGTGAGCCCCCGCCATTCGAGAGCATGGAGCGGCCAGGTCTAGGAAGGTGTGGGCAGCCAGCACCGTTGGGCCTTTGTTCGGGGTAGAAAATCCCCCTCAGTCCTCCTCCGTGTGGGCCTCAGCTTCCCCATTGCTAAAGTGGGTGCGATGGTCATCCCCACCCCTCCCTGCCTCTGCCCTTGTTCCCTTGATGGTCAGACATGAAAAATGTCTACAGAGGCAGGAGGGCAAAGTGACCAACAGCAAGTCAGAGGTTGTGCCACTTTCTAGCCTGAAACTCAGCTTCTCTGAGCCTCACTGTTATCGCCTGTGAAATGGAACTCTTCACATCTGAAATTAACACACTCATGGGCACATCTGTCAAGTACTTGACAGCCAGATCCCTGGCACTTGGTGAGGTCTTGGTCACTTTTATTAACATTAAGACAGATGAGGAAACAGAAATCGAGTCTGCTCATGGCATATCCCCTGTGGGCCCCTCAGGCCAGCTGGAGCCTAACTCGCCACCACCTCTGTTTGTCTTCCCATAGGAGAACTCTGACGTCTTCCTCTCGGCTGTGGACACAGACTGGAAGGTATGTCAAGGCTCAGCCTCCTGATATATGGGATCGATAGCTGGCTGGGCCCTCACCATACACGGCCAGGTCCCAGAGGAGGGTTGCAGCCCTTCTGTGTGCCCCTAGCTTGGAGTGGCCACTAGGACCACCCTCACGGTTCTCAGTGGCTCTGCCTGTCCCCTACCCAATGGAGAGCTGCCCAGGGTGAACAGGACAGCAGGAAAGGGAGAGAGGTTCTATGGGGAGTGACGATGGGGAAGGGAGTGAGGGATGTTGTCATCTGAATCAGCATTTTCCTCCAGTGAAAGCCAGGGTGATGCTCCAAAATAGCTCCTGTTTCCATGGCAGCTGTTGCCAGGACAACTGTATCCTCTTTAGTTGATACCAGATTCTCTGTGAAAATGGAGAGTGCCCTTTGTTTTCAGTCCTCCACATGGTGATGCTGCTCACTTGGCCAGCCCCTTCTCTCCTCCAAGTCCCACAGTGACCGTTTATTTCCAGTTCTTGGGGAAATGACTGACAGCAGACACAGGGAGCTGCACTGGGTTCCAGGGCCCCACTGGCTGTCAAAACGTGCTGAATAAATTCCAGACCCTTCCTCCTGGCTAGATGGAACTAGCCCCCAGGCCACTGCCCTTGTCTGGGCCTGACCTTGATTTGGGTCCGTCTCCAAGCTCCATGACAGCACCAGCCTTTTGGTCTGGACGCAGGGGCGACGTGGGAGGTGGGGCTGCCCGCTGGCTCCTCCCCCAACGTGAGCAGCTCTGCAGTGAGAATCCGGCCTGTGTGCTGGTCCCTTGGTCACGCGCCACTCCAAGGACGCGAGACAAGGCTTCAGATCAGCCAGTATGCACATGCTCAGATCCCCCAGGAGTGCCATGTCCAGACACAAAGAGCTCTGGAGCTAGGGGACAGGATGGGATTCCGGCAGTGAGGAAGAAATGCGAGCCCAGGAGGGAAGGGAAGGTTGTGGCCGAGATGCCCCAGGCTGCTAGGAAGGGACAGCCTGAGATCTGAGCAGACACACCGCTGCTGCTGCGGGCTTCTCTGTGTCCTCCATGTTCCCAACGAGGACGAGGACAGGCAGGAATATGTGTGCAAATGGGCCCTGGAGGAGGGGCCTGGTGAAATAAAATCCTGCAGCAGCCAACCCAGGCCCTGGCACTCTGGTCCCACAACCTGAGAGGCCAAGACCAGTGGTGCTGGCTGCCAGTCCCCGACACACACACAGGCCCACGGGGGAGAGGAGGTCGAAGGGACTCCCAGGGTCGTGGAGAAGGCCCCCGCCACACTTGGTACCCACCTGCTTCTGCTGCTCTGCCCGCCGAGCCCTCTGAGCAGCAGCCCAAGTGGTAGGGCCTTCACCCAGGGCAGCCGCCCTGGTGTATGGGATCCCGGTTCTCAAGATCCTTCACTTGGTCAAGGGCAGGTTATGTTGAAAGGCACCTTCCTGTCCACTCTGGTCACACCACATGGAGGCAGCTTTTTTTTTTTTTCCAAAGAGAAGCAGCCACAAGGATAGCCGTTATCTAGGCTAAGCGCTGCTGGGGATTTTAGTGCCTGCTCACCATGACAAGGGGTGTCACTGTCCCTTGCCTCAGTGGGCCCAGCCAGTAGGAGAGGTAGCATGGCAAAGGGACTGAGAACCAGACAGACCAAGGCTTAGGTCCTGGCCCTGCCACTCACGGGCCACGTGGCTTCCAGCACAAGTCACTCCACTTGGCCACCTCATTTTCCCAGTGAGCCAGGCAGCGTGGACTGCCCTGAGCATTTATGAGGTGATGGTGCCGGCAGACTTGGTACTCGGACACACCTGGCTGACTGTGACAAGTGGCCACCAGAGCACAGAGTTGGAGCCAAACTGCCTAGGTGTGGTTTCTGGGGCTCTGTGCCCACTAGCTGTGTGATGTTGGGCAGGTTACCAAACCTCTCTGTGCCTCATTTGCCTCATTTGTGAAGCGGATAGGAAGAGGATAAAATGAGTGCTCACTTCAGCACAAATACCAGAATTGGAACGATATGGAGACTAGCATGGCCCCTGCGTAAAGATGACATGCAAATTCGTGAAGCGTTCATAAATTTAAAAAAAAGATAAACTGAAGTAACATGTAAAGTGCTTGAATGGAGCCTGGCGCGGGGAGACATTTTAATAAGCGTCGGTCACTCTGGATAGCGAGCCTCAGGCCCAGAGGTGCCGGTAAGCTCCAGTGCAAACTAGCTGGGAGGGGAAATTACCTCACTCTCTGTGCTTCAGTTCCCTGATCTTTTCTCATAGGTTCACAAGGAGTATGTATATTATCCTCGCAACCACCTATGCAGTAGGCTCTGCTGTTTCTCCCATTTAGCTATGGAGGCTCAGAGAGGTTGACTGACTTGCCCAAGGCCACACAGCAAAGAAGTAGCAGAGCTGTGACTGGCACCAAGGTTTGGCCACTAAGACCAGAGCCTGCCCTGTCCGGCCACAATAACCGCACAACCTTCATGGAAGGGGCCGACAGCCTGGAGGGACACACGCATTGTCCCATTTCTCCCCTAGCAGGGCCTGGACCTGGGTGGGGTCGTGTCTAGAGTGATTTACGCAGTATTTTCTTATTCTCATAGCACTCTTTGAGGAAGGCACACAATTCCGGGTTTACAGTTGAGAAGCCTGAGGCACAGAGAGGCTAAGAGAGTTTACCAAAGGTCGCCCAGCTAGTGGATGGCCGGGAGGGACTTAAACGCACGTCTATGGGTTTGTAGCCTAGGAGCTGAGCAGAAATGGGGGCCGTGGCTTGGAGTGAGCAGTGTCACAGGTCAGCTTGTCACCTGGGTCCAAGGGTGTCGAGAGGCCACTCAGAGGTCAGAGGTTGGACTGGGCATAGGATTGAGGGGGGACCATGGGGGCATGGGAGGACTTTGTGGGCAGAGCAGAGGGCAGGGCTGTGCCTCAGGAGGCTGCCTCCGAGCTTCTGCAGCCACAGTGGCTACAGGAACAGGGAGAATGGCCAAGAGGTGAGGGGCTGGGGGACACCCCATTCTACATCCTGCTGCCCTGGGGAACACAGGGCCTGGCACTCTGCTCTAAGCTCCAAAGCAAGAAGTCAGAGTTGGGGCAGGGAAAGTTGTCAATGTCCCCAAGCAGAGGACATGGCCAGGAATAGGGTACATGGCAGACATTGACCGGGTCACCGGGCACCCAGGGACGAGGAGTTGACCACCTTCTCTGAGGGCAGCTGGCCAGTGTGCTGGGATGTTGGCGCAGGCTGGGTGAGTGGCGTGCTGCTTCACCGAACAAGACAGAATGGGGGCACAGGCACGAGCACCCCTCCCTCCCCTCTGCTGCCCCTGTTCTCTCGGCCCCAGGGGGCCCTCCCTCGACTCCCTGCTCTGCTCACTCAACCTGTGTGCCTCAGGCCGGCTCACTGCCCAGATCCTTGCTGCCCAAGAGGACAGGGCACAGAGCCTGAGGTGGCTCTTATGTGCTATTCATGCCCCTCACTGGTTGGCCTGGAGCCCCTTGCAGCAGGGCGGGGGTGGGGAGGGCAGAGCCAGTGTATGCCCCACCGCACCCCTGGTCCTGCCATCTGCCCAAGGGCCCTGGCCCCAGAACTCCACCTTCATCAGTGTGGGCCAGCCCTGGGGACCCATGTGGGCAGAGTAGAAGCTGCCATAGGGGAGAAAGTCCCCAGTGGGTGGAGAAGGAGCAATCCCCTGAAGCAGGCTGATGACCCAGATTGCCTGGAAAAGCAGTGACTCCGGCTCCCCAGGTCTCCTCAAGGTTAAGTGATCCAGGCCGTCCAGGTGGGGAGGCTGGGCCTGGAGGTCTGGCCCCCAGGATGCTGGGCATAGGGCCCTCTCAGGGCCCCCATACTGCCCAGGGTGTGGGTCAAAGGCCCTGCCTATCTGGGCTATGCCCGTGCGTCCTGCCCTGCCCACATTGTTGTGCATGTCTGTGAGAGGCCCCTGTGTCCCCAGCGCAAATGAGCCTGTGTGTGTGGCCTCGGCGCCTGCGTTCCCAGGACCCCGTGTGCAGCAGCAGCTGTATGGCTGGGGGTTGGGGGTGGCGGGCAGGGCTGGGACCATCGAGGATGCTGCGTCTCTGGGCTGGAGGAGCAGCGGCCGGACTGGGAAGCCAATCGGAGCCGGGCTTGTCTGCCCGCAGCCAATCTGCGCGCGCGGGTGGGGCGTGGCTGCGCAGCCCTGCGGGGAGGCGGGGCCGGCCTCGGCTGGGCCCGCTCCGCGTATAAATGGCCCAGGAGCGGCGCCCCGTCACACAGCCGATCGTCTCCCACTCGAGCTGCCCCCTCCCTCTGGACCCGAGTGACTCAGGCCTTTGTTTGCCCTTCCTGGCTGAGGCGGGTTCCCTCCCTCGGCAAGATGCCGGAGTGCTGGGATGGGGTGAGTGAGCGCTCTAGGGGCGGCCAGGCAGGCAGGGAGGACAGCGCATCCTTCAGCCCAAGGCTGGTGGCAGCTCTGTCTTCGGCCGCCTCACCTTGGGGGTTGCTGAGGCGAGGCCAGAGTCTCCCTGGCGACCCTGGTCTGCAGGAGTGGTTGGGGGCAGCTGCTAGTCAGGCCGGGGGATGGGCAGGGGGCGAGGGGGCTGTGACAGGGAGGGTTGAAATCCCTGCAGGAAACGGAATGCATTGTCTGACTTGTCTGCGTTGCCTGTGTGGACCCATGTGCCAGTGTGTGTACCTCCCACTGCCCGTGTGCTCTCTGCCTGGCGTGTGCTCCGCTGGTGTCTGCCTGGGCATCTGGGACCATCAGCCCAGGGGGTGATCCCCTGGGAGCTGTGTTCCCAGCATGTGTCCAGGGGTCTGTTCGTGCCGGGTCTGCTGTCCTGTCATGTGGGCAGTCATCTTGGTTGGATGGCTTTACCAGAGTGGAGTCGGAAGGACAGGCAGCCTCTTCCTTAGGAGTGGTGTGCACAGTCCCCAGGGCCCTGTGGTGCCAACTGCCAGTGTTCTGGGTCTCAGCGGTCATGACAGCCTTCAGGCAAGGGTCTCTGCAGGGGAGGGAATGAGGAGGGGGCCCCCACATGCCCTATTTTGTAGGTGGGGGAAGGCAACGCTGAAGCCATGAGCCCCCCCCCCCACATACACACGTCCCCAGAGCCAGGGGCCACAGGCAGGCACCAGGGCACCTCCTCCCGCCCCTGGGGCAGCAGGTACCCAGGCCCGGTGATGCTCTTCCTCAAGGAGGGAGAGGCAAGGGCAAACCTATCTCCGCTCCGCTCCCGGAGCTCCCCACGAGCCTGCCCTGCCAGGTCTGCAAACCATGAGGTTGCCCCTCATGGAGGGGACATCAGCGCCTACTCACCCATGCAGCCCCTGCCGCCAAATTATTGATTACTGATGCGGTTGACAGAAGCAATCACACCCACCCCCCAACCCCCTCGCACAGGCACCAAAGTCCAGCTTGAAGAGTCTCCCCTTCCCCCTCCCCCAACCCCCAGTGCTCAAGGTCACAGGCGAGGGGAGCCGATGGGCTGAGAGGGGAAGTCAGGGCCCTCCTCCCCTGCTGCCGCAGTGCCTCCCCCAGCGCCCACCTAGAGGCGGGGCCGGCTCTGACGTCACCAGGAGCCAATGGAAGCGCCCAGCCCTGGGGCTTGAGGGGCTCAAGAGTGCCTCACGCTGCGGCCCTTAGGGGGCCCCCCTTGTGCAGCACCCTGGGGGTTGGGGACAAGGGGCTTCTATCAAGCTGAACTGAGTCAGAGCTCCTTGCGGATTGTCAGAGGGGCGCAAGGGAGGTTGGCGGGAAGGTTCAGCAAAGGTCACGGGGCTGCGTGGGTGAGTAGGCCTTAGCAGGGTGCGGGAGCCCTGTGATGTCTGGGGATGGGGACTGAGGCCACACCAGGGCTGGGAGGGGACAGAGGGCGCCTCCTGGGCAGCAGAGGGCAGGCACTCCTCACAGACACCTACGGGCGGTGGGGGTCTGGGCTCATTAGATGGGCCCTGGGCTCTGACTTCTGCTGGCAGGGTGAGGCTGACCCCATTGGAGAACTGTCCTTTATGCGCATTGCAGCTCTTTCCTGCATGAATCCCTCCTGCCCCCAACCCCGCCCTCCGGAGCACAGAGAACCACTGGCAGCTGTAGTGGCGCTGCCTGCTCAGGGGGTCCCTTGGGTGGATCGTGACCTTCTCCTGAGAACACGCAGCCTTCAGCGCACAGCCTCGCCCCTGAGACTGGCACCCGGCAGGGCCCACCCTGCCCACTCCGGGCTTGACCTTGGGCAAGTCATTCCTCCTTTCCCTGCCTGTCTCCTCCTCTGTGGCTTGGGTCCATGTAAGGAGTAAATAAGATACGTGAACTATGCAGTCCGTGGCTAGTGAGCAGGAGCTATGTCTTGACTTGATGGCCCTGAGGGAGGACAGGCCTGCGACGTGGGAGGCTGTGGGGGCCCTGAGCCCACCTGGAGGACAACAGGACAAAAAAACAGGCCTTAAAGCAGAAGTGTAGCTCCCAGGGTATGGCCTTTGGCCACCATGTTGGCACCACCTTGTGACTCCCCACTGGAGACACAGGCCTGGACAGTGGTCCTCTGAGACCAGACCCAATAAGGCCGGTCCCTGAGAAGCTGTCTCCTGCAGCGTAGGTTTCCCCTTCCCTGTTGGAAACAGGAACTTAGGTTCTTTCTGAACCTAAGTGTCCCCGTCTACAAAACAGGGGATACGGTTCCTTCTTCCTTGGGTAACAAACATGCAGGAAGCCTGGCACACAGTAGGTGCTTAGCTCAGTTTCCTTCCTGTCCTGACCCCAGCCCCACCTCCAACTCACTGGGCCACCGACTGCAGCTCCCAGGACTCCCCACGGTACAGGCCAGGGCTGTTTATTCAGGCCTTCTTGAAGTTTGCCCAAGTCAGTGGCCAAGAGTGACCAGTTTGCAAAGGGACCAGCCAGCAGGCATCTCCCCAAGGCTCAAGGGTGCTCAAGCACAACAGCCTACCTCCAAATGCTAAACACTCCACAAACATCAACTTATTTAGTTGTCACAAAGTCCCTAAGAGATGGCTGGGGATGAAGAGGGTAAGGCCAGGGAAGTGACGGGCCCTGCTCAGAGTCCCACAGTACGGGGCAGAGCTTGTCTTCCTGAGGAACTAATGACCCTGAGCAGCAAAACCAGGGGATCCCGGAGTGGGCACTGTAAAAGGCCTTTGGAGGGAGGTGGGGGTCCAACCTGGCCCTGCCTGAAAGGGGGCTTTGGGTTGCTTGGATCACAGGACAGGCATTCAAGGTGGAAGGATCGTGCTCATGCGATCCTGGGTGGTGGGAGCCAAGGCGGGTGGGGGGCGGGGCTTGGCGGGTGTTTGCTGGGCAGGGCTGTCCAGTCAGGTTCAGTCAGGAGCAGGAAGCCCCTGAGGGTTCTGAGTGGGGGAGGATCTTGGACTGGGGTGGCAGAGCTGTGCAGGAGGGGCTGCCACAAAAACAGCCTCACTGGACCCTGAAGGGCAGAGTGCAGGGGCTGGGCTGTGCACAACCCACTGGCTGGCTTGCGGAGAGGACCAGAACTTGCCCACACAGACCAGGTCATGCTGTCTTTGTGCTTAGCACCCCTAGGAAGGGGTGCTCCATCTGGTGTGTCCTCTCTGGGGGCTGACTGGAGTGATGAGAATGACGCCCTAAGTGAGGGCGGGGGGCCCACGGCCCCTAGGCTGCCCCACCGCCTCATTCCCCTGAAGAGCCAGGAGAGGGGGCTGCCCAGAGTGAGCAGCGCTGTCTCTCCCCACCAGGAACACGACATCGAGACGCCTTATGGCCTTCTGCACGTGGTGATCCGGGGCTCCCCCAAGGGGAACCGCCCGGCCATCCTCACCTACCATGATGTGGGCCTCAACCGTAAGTGCAGCCCTGCCTCCCTCAGCCTCCCTACCTCCAGTCTGCCAGAGCAGCCAGGCTTCCCTGCCCTCGCCACAGTGCCCTGTAGATTCTGCTCACACTTAGCTCTATATCCTTGGCCATCCAGGCCTTGGTTTCCCCACTGGGCCCTGAGGCTGGTCGCCACTGCCTCACCCGCCTCTCAGGACCCAGTGGCCTCCCTTTCGCTCCCCCTACGCCTCTGGGCAGCCATAGCTGAGGTGTGTCTTTGCAGACAAGCTGTGCTTCAACACCTTCTTCAACTTTGAGGACATGCAGGAGATCACCAAGCACTTTGTGGTGTGCCATGTGGATGCCCCTGGACAGCAGGTGGGGGCGTCGCAGTTTCCTCAGGGGTAGGTACCCCAGAGCCCCCTCCACGTGTCCCCAGCTCCACACCCCAGGCTGCACCCAGGCGCTGACCTCCTGCTCTGCCTGCAGGTACCAGTTCCCCTCCATGGAGCAACTGGCTGCCATGCTCCCCAGCGTGGTGCAGCATTTTGGGTGAGTCCCCATCTGGCCCCTGCCTCTGTGCTGGGGGCAGGGGGTGCCCACTGCCACTGCAGAGCCGCCTGGCTCCAGCTGAGAACTTCAGGCTGTGGGAGGGGCCAGCTCCCAATGGCATTTATGGGAAATGGCACCCCCAGCCCTAGGGAGTGACCAGCCTGCTTTGCACCAGGTTCAAGTACGTGATTGGCATCGGAGTGGGAGCTGGAGCCTATGTGCTGGCCAAGTTTGCAGTGAGTCTCCCCACCCCCACCCATAACCCCAACACCACCGCAGAGCAGGTGTCTTCCAGGGACAACTCTTCAGCCACGAGGCACCTTCTCTGCCCTTCCTCCCCCTCCTCCTACCTCCTTTTTATGTAGAAATCCCTTATTTCTTTTTTTCTCCAAGGAATTAACTTTTTTTAAAAAAAATTCCTTTCTCCATATATTTTCTCAAAAATACCATAAACAATAATTTGTTGAAAACTACTATCAAAAGCCAAAATTTCTATTGGCAACAAACTACAACTAATTGCTCTAGCCACTAAATAAGGATTGTCCCTCACTAAGTAAGGTAGTATTTAAACACAAATGGCTGAGCACACTGTGGCTCACACCTTTAATCCCAGCACTTTGGGAGGCCGAGGTGGGAGGATCGCTTGAGGCCAGGAGTTTGAGACTAGCCTGGGCAACATAGCAAGACCTCACCTCTATATTAAAATATTTCTTTTTTTGAGACACAGTCTCACTCTGTTGCCTGGGCTAGAGTGCCGTGGTGTCAGCCTAGCTCACAGCAACCTCAAACTCCTGGGCTCAAACAATCGTTCTTTCTCAGCCTCCCAAGTAGCTGGGGCTACAGGCATGCGCCACCATGCCCGACGAATTTTTTCTATATATATTTGGTTGGCCAATTAATTTCTTTCTATTATTAGTAGAGATGGGGTCTCGCTCTTGCTCAGGCTGGTTTCGAACTCCTGACCTTGAGCAATCCACCCGCCTCGGCCTCCCAGAGTGCTAGGATTA
>CAUYRT010075275.1:0-12566 GCA_963574885.1 Lepilemur ruficaudatus
GCAGGTGGGACCCTGGCCATCTGTGGCTTTGGCTGTCACAGGACTCTTCCCAAAAGCCCACATCTGTTCGTGGACGTGCACCCACCGGCCCAATCAAACCGGTCAGACCCAAGCCCTGCAACGTGGCTTTTTCAGAAGCCATGAAAGTGGCTTTGAGAGTCATTTGGAGTCACATGAACCAAAGACCCTGGGCAGGTTCAGGGCCTGGGGCTGTGAGGTGGGAAGTTTGCAGGCACCGGGACCACCAGGTAGGTCTCCAAAGCCGCCTCCCTCTGGAAGGCGTCCACTGAGCTTCTCGTGCCCTGAGGGGACTGTTTATTCGAGCCCAGCACGCAGACACCGTCACGACTCAATCCCTCGGAATGTCGTGGCAGTTTAAAAAAAGTATAACGTACACTTTCTGTCACATCTTAGATGTCCTTCCGCCCACAGAAGCCGTCAAATAAAAAATTAATTTTGCTTTTAAGAAAGAAAAAAAAAACCACGCCGCATATTTTTGACACTCAATGTCTGTTCATTTGCATGGGACACGTTCTCCCGTAATGAATCATCGTAACGCTTAAATTAAACACAGTAAAAGAATGGTTAATGCCATAACACGCTGACAATTTAACCTGGCCAATGTTTTTATTGCCTTGTACAATAAACCTAACAGACCACAACTTGCTTTTGACTGGTGGAAAATCGGTTATGAACCGCCAGGGAGCGGCCAATTTTTCAAACGCAGCCATTCGGTCGGACGATAGCCACTCCGACTTTTTTTTTTTTTTTTTTAATCCCATACACTATTGCTGTTATAATCTTTTGAGGATATTTTATCACGGCAATAACCTCCTCAAAATCAGTCTTTACTGCAGTTAATGTCCGGACAGCTGGAGCCGTAACTGGCCTTGGCTTTGCCCCCAGCTATTAGCTAACTAACCAGTTGTTATCTGCAGGTAGCAACCGATTTCTTGCGGAATATTCTTGATACAGTGCCTCACCGGACCAGAGTTATTTTTTCCCCCTTTTTTTCTGTCCCAGCTTCAAGCATCTCAAGGAGCTTAAGGCAAGAGGCGGAAAGCTAGTGGAGCTCTGACCACCCCGAGGCGTGAGCCGCAGGGTCTCAGAGAGCAGCTTCACCGCAGCACCCACCGTGTGACAAAGGACAGCAGGGGCTGCCTCATCGCTGCCTGCGTTTGTGAACTGCGGGGTGTGGGTGTCGGGGGACAGAGGTCGTTCTGCCAAACCGAGCCGTCAGAGAAGGGGACGGGACGCCTGGGAAACGCTTAGGGGCAACCCCGGGAGTTTGGGGCGAAAGCCAGGCACTGGGGCGCATTTTAGGCACGAGAGGAATCTCCTGGATGGACAAGCACGTTGCGCGTGCGACGAGTCTGTGTGTTTAGATTTATGCGTCCTCCTTCTGTGTATGTTTCCCTCTTGACCACCCTCATGAAATGGGAGCTTTTAAAACGAGTGATTTAAAGTTACGGAATGTTAATCTATTTTATGGTGAACATATATATATATATATATATTTTTTTTTGAGGATGAGATTAGCCAATTTGGACCTCAACGCTGACGGTTAAGCTATGTTCAAGCGAAGGGTCGTCGTTGCGATGAAATACGGCAGGTCGGCCGGAGTGACACGCAAGGAGGGGTTGTTGAGACAGAATGCGAACCCAGGAGAAAGAAGTCCACGGCCAAAGCAACCAACCGTCCATCCTCAGTGCCGTAAGTCCCTCCTGCGGCTCTCGCCGCCTGGCTGGGGGGGCTGCTCCCCGCTCCCCCGGTGACGGTGTTTTAACACCCCTGGTTCTCAGTGTCAGAAGGGGATCAGGTGCTCGGCACCCGAGTGACGGGGAAACACCACAGCCGTCACCTGTCTGAAATTCTGCAGATCGGTCCGTGTTTACCGTGCGAGGCTGCGGTCCGATTCCCGAAATCACAGGGACTGACGGCGGGAACTTTACCGGTGCGTCTCTAACGAGCAGGGCAAAACAAGGAATGAATGCTCTTAGAAGTGAAATAAGACATTTCCAGCCGGGAGAGAGGACCGATTAAAATCACTTCAAATTGTTAAATGAGTTTTAATTGGAGAGAGTGGAATTCTTTTAAGAATTTGAGTTTCGCTAAATATCTGAAGTCGTCGTGTACGGAGCTTATCTGAGGCCCAGGTTTGCTTGTAAATTAGGTAGGAAATTGAAATGTGAGCACAGCATTTATTTTCTTATTTTATTTTACTTTATTTTGTTGAGACAGAGTCTCACTCTGTTGCCCGGGCTAGAGTGAGTGCCGTGGCGTCAGCCTAGCTAACAGCAACCTCAGACTCCTGGGCTCAAGCGATCCTCCTGCCTCAGCCTCCCGAGCAGCTGGGACTACAGGCATGCGCCACCATGCCCGGCTAATTTTTTCTATATATTTTTAGGTGTCCAATTAATTTCTTTGTATTTTTAGTAGAGACGAGGTCTCACTGTTGCTCAGGCTGGTTTCGAACTCCTGACCTTGAGCGATCCACCCGCCTCGGTCTCAGTGCTAGGATTACAGGCGTGAGCCGCCACGCCCGGCCACAGCATTTATTTTTGATGGATCTGTTGGGAGACTCCCCCCGGGACGAGGCCCCCTTTCTGAAGATATGGGTGGGGTTCACTCTGGGTAAGTTGGAGGCTAAACCAGGCTTCCTGCAAACCCCCAAATTCAAACGCTGCCGCTGGACTAAAGCTATTCCTCGATTTTAAATCATCTTGAATTTCATAAACCCAACTCTTTAACCTTTTGTAAATGACAAAAAGAGCAACACATTCTTAGCATTTCTGATCATTCCACACGGTGGTGGCACCATAAAGCTCATCTTTTCCAAATTTAAGCACTTAAAAAACGTGAAGTGATCCAATAAATTTAAATTGGCATATGCTACGCATATCAATGGGGAATCATTCGGGCATTAGAGGCTGGGAGCGGGGAGGGAGGACAGGCAAGCCGGAGCGTCCGCTGCGGCCGGATTGATTTTTAATGACTTGCTATCGATTCGGTGCCTTTTAAACCTGACGGCCCTAGGTCGGACTAGGGTATCTATCACGCTGCAGCTCTGGCGACTCCCTGACTCTCTACTGCAGGTTGCTCTCCCTGCCGCTTGCCAGGACAGCTCCTGAGTGGAGGCAGGTCCCCTGGGGAGGTCCTGGCTGGTGTCGAGCCTTCCAGGGACAAGAGCTGAGTGGCCGCCTGGCAGAAGCGCAGCCTGTTAGTCAAGACTCTGGTGTTTGCCAGCGACAACATCCAATCTAAGCGAGAGAGGTATCTCCTGGCTCTCAGAACGGACAGGTCCTGGGCGGGTCGGGCGCGGCTGCGTCCGGAGACTTTCTCCTGCCCTGGGTTCACTTTTTTCTTTCATTCTCCTTCAGCCTCTTTGCCCCACCCCCCTCCAGCTCTGCTCTTCAGGTGGGAAAATTTGAGCAAAGCTCTGTGCGCTCCGTGGCTGCCCACGGTTCCAGGCTCACGTTCTCAGGGTCAGTTCCAAGCCCACCAGACATGGAAGCCACGGTACCAGCCCTCCACAGCCCGGCTCATCGGACCGACCTGGGTCACGGGCCCGGTTCTGGGCCAGTCCCTGTGGCCAATGTTCTGATTGGCCCTAAACTCACTCCTGGAGCCAAGATTAGTGGAATGAAATCCCAAACACGTGAGCTGGGAGCAGGTGAGAGGCAGGTGGGTCCCGTTAGGCGGCATGGAGACCTTTCCCCAAATGCTTCTTGTTCTCCCTGCTGTGAGCAGTCGCAGGTTGGATTCACCTGCTTCCCTGAAGCGAGGTGTGTTGCGAGATTCGCCGTGGCCGGTGAACCGGGAGTGGGAGGTGCCACGTCACTTCCGGGTGGAGGCTTTGGGAGCTCCGGGCGCCGGGTGTTCCTGGTGTCCGGGACCTGGCGGGAGGAGGCCCGGAGCGGAGCCCTCGGCCAGCCTACCCGGGAGGGACGTATGGAAGGGAAGCAAACAGGTGATTAGCAACCGCAAACATCTGATGCAGAATAACCTAGCCTGTCCTGAATGATGCAGAAATCGGTATCAGAAGCGGAGTCCCACCAAAACCACAACCCAAACTACCTGGCTGGCATTGGCTCCGTGGGCGGGGCTGGGTAGTGGGGCAGGGAGGAAACAACGTCACGATGTGGAGAAACATTTGGCAAAACTGTCACCTGCGGTAATACTTAGGGGATAGGAAATAGACCTGCCGCTCTCGGGGAGAGGGCGAGGGACGGAACGTTCGTGGTGCGTGTTGGCCGCGTTCGGCACAGTATCGCAAGAAGAAGGTGAGTTTAAAAACAGTTATCTAGTTTGCAAGCAGGAATGACAGGGGAGGACTCAGGGAGTTCTAGGGTTGGAACATGCAACCCCTTCTCCACCCCGAACGGTACACGATGAAGCTGAGAAATACTTTCGGTGACAAAGGCTGATTAAAACTCAGCCTCACGAAAATATGAAACTATGAATGTGGTCGTCACACCCGTTTTAAAATGGATCGAAGCCCCTGCATGGATTAAAGTGTTTCGGAGTAAAGACTCATGTGAGGGTGTAGAGTCCCTTGAATCCTTTCAGCTGGACGAAAATTTTTGAGGGAAAAGGAGATTGAGATCCTTTCCCTAAAGCTTAACAGGTCCCAGGTATAGAGTATCAAGCTTAAGGACAGAATGTGGAAAACCGGAAACGGTGTCCCTCCCTCCAGTGTATTAAGAGACGGAGCGGGCCGGGTGCCGTGGCTCACGCCTGTAATCCTAGCACTCTGGGAGGCCGAGGCGGGCGGATTGCTCAAGGTCAGGGGTTCGAAACCAGCCTGAGCAAGAGCGAGACCTCGTCTCTACTATACAATAGAAATAAATTAATTGGACAACTAAAGATATATAGAAAAAATTAGCTGGGCATGGTGGCGCATGCCTGTAGTCCCAGCTGCTTGGGAGGCTGAGGCAGGAGGATCACTTGAGCCCAGGCGTTTGAGGTTGCTGTGAGCTAGGCTGATGCCACAGCACTCACTCCATCCCGGACGGCAGAGTGAGACTCTGTCTCAAAAAAAAAAAAAAAAGAGACAGAGCGCACACCCTCCGTTGAACCCATTAGAGAGCTGAGGTCTCAGGACCACAGCTGACCCCAAATCCGGAGGGGGACTGGAGCCTGCAGGGAGAGCAAGGGTGTGGCACTTGCTCAGCTGGGCAGGACTCAGCTAGCATAGCAGACAAATGGGCGGAGGCTGATGACAGCCTGGGGGGACTGTGTGAAGTCCCTGGGGGCTGCAGGTGTGTATTTTCTTGAGAGCTTTTCCACAAATCCCACGAGGTACTCACAGGGGAGGCTGGGGAGAGTTGAGAAAGTCCCCAGGGAGAGAAGAAAATAATTACTGCAAGAGGGGTACACATGCCACCCCAGTGATTCTCTCTGTCCTAGGGAACAAGAGCCTTGATTTGCAGAGGGAAGGGCCTCAACAACTCTTGCATTGAAGATATTAGGAAAATGCATTGTAATTGGGAGGGAACAGGAAAAAAAAATCTCTAGCACCGGGGAGAGGGCGGGAAAAGGTACTGAGTCTAGAATCTGAAACGAGAGCCCGTAAAGCTATAATTGCTCTAGTTACAAGTAGGGTGTGATGTCACCGGTGTGAGTCCTGGAGTCCAAAAGCCAGGGAGCATGGAGGTGTTGTTCAAGGACAGGAGGGGAAGGATGTATTTGGCTCCAGAGATAATCACAGTATTTGACTTTTTTCTACTTTCATTCCCGTTCCTTGGGTTGCTTTTCGTATTCTTTTTTTTTTTCCCCTCCTCCACTCTGGAAGAATGTTTTTCATATTCTTAGTGTGTTTCGAGGCACAAAATTTTTTAAATTTGCTGAAGTCCAGTTTACCTACTTTGCCTTTTTATTGCTTATGTTTTCGGTGTCCTATCTAAGAATCCATCACCAAATCCAAGGTTGTGAAGATTCGTACCTATGCTTTCTTCTGAGACCTTTACAGTTTTAGCTCTTGAATGTAAGTCTTTGATCAATTTCAAGTTAATTATCATGCATGGTGTATTGTATTGTATGGCGGAAGGTACGGGTCCAGCTTAATTCTTCTCCACGTGGATATTTGGTCGTCCTGGCACCATTTGTCGAAAAGACTGTTTTTTCCCCACTGAATAGTCTTGGTACCTACGTCAAAAGTCAGCTGACCATAGGAATCATGTGTTTGTTTCTTTGCTATCAATTCTGTTCCGTGAATCTATGTGACGTCTATACTTACGCCATTACCAGGGCTTAATTTCTATTGCTTTGTAGTAAATGTTGGGATTGGGAAGTATGAGTCCTCCCACTTTGTTCTTTTTCAAGATTGTTCTGGCTACTCTGGGTCCCTTGTGATTCTGGATGAATTTTAGACTCAGCTTGTCAATTTCTACATAAAAACCAGGTGGGATTCTGACTGAGCTTGTAATGAATTTGCGGATCTGTTTGAAGGAGTATTGTCACCTTAATAGCTGGTCTTTCAATCCACCAAAATGGGATTTTTTCCCCATTTATATAGATTTTCTTTAATTCCCTTCAACGATGCTTTGCCATTTTCGGAGGATAAGTTTGGCACTTCATTTATTAAATTTATTCCTAAGTATTTTATTCTTTTTTGTGCTTTTGTAAATGAAGTTGTTTACTTAATTTCTGTTTCTCATTGTTTGCTGCTAGACTATAGAAATGCAATTAATTTTCGTATATTGATCTTGTATCCTGCAACCTTGCTGGACTTATTCATTAGTTCTAATAGTTTTTAGTGGCTTCCTTGGGCTTTTCTACATACAAGATCATGTTGTCTGTGACTAGAGATGGTTGTACTTCTTTTCTTTCCAATCTGGATGCTTTTTATTTCTTGATTAATTGCCTTGGAGAGAAACTCTGCAAGGTTGAACAGAAGTGGCGTGAATGGAGAGGCTTGTTTTGCTCCTTGTTTTGGGCAAAAAGCGTCGGTCTTTCCTTCACCGTTGGGTACGATAGCTGTGGGTCTGAGGTTGAGGAAGTTCCCTTCTATTTCTGGTTTGTTGAGTGTTTCCATCATGCAAGGTGTTGAATTTTTGTCAAATGCTTTTTCTGCGTCTACCGAGATGCTCACGTGGGTCTCCCTCTGTATTCTGTTCCCATGGTGCAGGACAGCGATTGATTTTTTGGGTGTTAAACCAACACTGCCTTCCTGGAAAGGATGGCACTTGCTCATGGTGTAAATTCTTTTTATATGTTGCTGGATTTGGTTTCCTAGTATTTTGTTGAGGATATTTGTGTCCATGTTCGCAAGGGATGAGTCATTTTTTTCTCTTGATGTCTTTGCCTGGTTTTGGTATTAGGGTGATACTGGTCTCCTAGAATGAGTTTGGAAGGAGCCCCTCCTTTTCCATTTTTCTATTTTTTGGGACTTTGTGATGAACTCTCCCAAGTGAAGAGATAGTAACCAAAGAGCAAGTATTAATTCTTCTCTTTACGTGTTTGGTAGAATTAATTGGTGAAGCCATCTGGGCCTGGGCTTTTCTTTGTGTATGATATTTTAATATTCATTCAGTCTCTACATGTTAAAAGTCTACTCAGATGGTCTGTTCCTGAATTTAGATTGGTGGTTTGTGTCTTTCTAAGAATTTTTCATTTTATCTAAGTTATCTAATTTATTCACATACACGGAGTTCTTTATAACCCTTTTTATTTCTATAAGGTCAGAAGTAATGTTCCCGCTCTGATTCTAATAATTCGAGTCTTTTTCCCTTTTTTTTCCCCTTTTGTTAATATAGCCAGAGGTTTATCGATTTTGTTTATCTTCTCAGAGTCAGCTTTTGGTTTCATTGATTTTTTTCTTCCTATAGTTTTTCTATTCCCTATTTCATTGATTTCCACTTTAAATTCTGTTATTTTCTTTCCTCCTTTAAGCTTAGCTCACTCTTCTTTTCCCACCGTTGCAAGGTGGAAGATTAGGTCATCGATTGGAGATCTTCCTTCCTTTTTAATATTAATATAAGAATTTATAACTATAAATTTTCCTCTAAATGCCTCTTTAGCTGCATCTCATAAGTTTTAGAATATTGTGCTTTCCATTTCTTTCATCTCAAAGTATTTCCTAATTTAACTTTTGATTTCTTCTTTGACTTGTAGGTTATATAGGTGCATATAGTTGGTTAGCCTCCCAGATATCCCTCGGTTACTGATTTTTAATTTTATTTCGTGTGCTTTGAGAACGTGTTTTGTCTTATTCAGTCCTTTTAAATTTATTTAGTTTTGTTTTATAGCCTAATACATGGTCCGTGCTGGACAGCGTTTGTTATGCGCATTTGAAGAGAGTGAATGTTCTTCTCTTGTTGGGTAGCGTGTCTGTGCATGACCGTCAGGTCTGGTTCGCTGTTGTTCAAGTTTTCCATTTCCTTTTTATCTGCCTGGTGTTCTATCCGTTATTAAAAATCGGTATTGAAATTGACAAAATATTCCTGCTAACTGTTTTTTCCCAGATCCTCTCTAGCAAACCGGCTGGCCCGCAGTGTAGCCTATGTCTCCAATGATTCTGCAAATTTCCCCTCAATTGCCTTTCGTCACAACCTCCACTGGTTTTGAGGGTGCCCTTAGGCTTGGACTTCTCTCTGCACCAATGTTACAAATGAGGTCAACTCCTTGTAAAGAGGTCCAGAGCTCTATTTTTTTTTTTGTTTGTTTGTTTTTGAGACACAGTCTCACTCTGTTGCCCAGGCTGGAGTGCCATGGCGTCAGCCTAGCTCACAGCAACCTCACACTCCTGGGCTCAAGCGATCCTCTTGCTTCAGCCTCCCGAATAGCTGGGACTACAGGTATGCTCCACCGTGCCCGGCTAATTATTTTTTCTACATATTTTTAGTTGACCAATTAATTTCTTTCTATTTTTAGTAGAGGCGGGGTCTTGCTCTTGCTCAGGCTGGTTTCAAACTCCTCATCTTGAGTGATCCTCCTGCCTCGGCCTCCCAGAGTGCTAGGATGACAGGCGTGAGCCACCACGCCCAGCCCAGAGCTCTCTGTTTTAAGGCCCACTTCTTACCCTCGGCAAAAATCTCTGATCCATGGCTCTGGAGCTGAGAGTTCAGCTCTCTCCTTTCTCTCTGAGTGACAGCCCTGCTTCAGAAGCGCAACACTGAAAGCTATAAAGCACCGATGAAGGAAATCAAAGAAGACCTAAATAAACGGAGAGATATCTGTGATCATGGGTTGGAAAATTCAATTTGGTTAAGATGTTAATTCTCCCCAAATGTATCTAGAAATCGGTCACAACCCTATTTAAAATACCAGCTTTTCAAAATAGACCTTAGTAAGCTTTTCCTAGAATTTACACAGAAAGACGAAGAAATTAGAAAGAGACAAAACAATTTTGAAAAAGAAAGAACAAAGCTGGAGGACTCACCCTCCCTGATTTCAAGGCTTGCTCTGAAGCTACACTAATCAAGACAACATGGTATTAATAAAATAATAGTCACACAGGTCAGTAGAATTGACAGTCCAGAAATAGACCTACACAAACGGCTTTGACGAAGAGACAAAGGAAGGTCAACGGAGGAAGTACGATCTTTTTAAGAAATTGTGCTCAAGCAGTTGGCTATTCGCATGCAAAAAATCTTGACCCAGATCTTACAGCTCATACCAAATTAAAAAAAAAAAACAACACACCCTTAAAATGAATTATAAATGAAAATGTAAAATGTGAACCTGCAAAACTTCTATAATAAAACGTAGGACAATATCGATGTGACTGCAAATTAGGTAGAATTTTTAGATATGATGCTGAAAACGTGATCCATGAAAGAAGAAAATATAAATTGGGCTTCATTAAAGTTAAAAACTGTTTCTCTGGGAAAGTCACTGTTAAGAGAACGAACAAACAAGACACACACCGGGGGAGAAAATACCTGCAAATCGCATTTGTGACCACGGACTTGTGTGCGGTGTACATAAATAACGTTTAAAGCTCAACTCTAAGTCAAAAAATAACCCAGTTTTTAAGATGAGCAAAAAGTCTACACAGACACTTCACCAAAGAAGATTTACAGACGGCAAATAAGTATACGGAAAGATTCCTGATAATGAGTCATCAGGGAAATGCGGATTAAAATTACAATGAGATATCACTGTACTCCTGTTCGGATGGCTAAAATAAAAACGCGTTGGCCAGGATGCCCGGTTACCGGAACTCTGACAGATTGCTCATAGAACCAACAAATGTTACAGCCACTTCGGGAAGTGACTGGAAGTTTCTTATAAAGTTAACTGTACTCAGCAACCCCACTCTCCGTAAATAAAAGCTTGTGTTCCCATAAAGACCTGCACACAAATTTTTACGGCAGCTTTATTGACGATGGCCCCCAGCTGGAAACAGCGATGATGTTTTTCCACCAACGAACAGAGAAACCGGGGTACTTCCTTGCAACGGAGTATCGATCAGCAGTAAAAAAGGAACAAGCTATTGAGACACGCAAATACACGGGTGACTTTCATACTCATTTTGATAAGCGAGCGAAGCCAAAATCTAAAGGTTGCGTGCTTTTTGACGCCATTTATGTGACATTTTAGGAAAGACAGAACGACAGAGGTGAAGTTAGGAGTGGAGGTGGGAGGAGGAGACGGACCACAGAGGGTCTGCGCGAGGGAACTTCCGGGTAACGGGATGTTGGGGTGTAGGCTCGCTACGCTGAAACTACTTTACGTGTGTGTAGAAGAGTCAAACAAAGGAGATGAGAGCCAGATTTCTCACTGTTGAAAAAAAGAAGTTACAGACACGGGAAGCGGGGAGGGCTGGAAGGAACCTTATGACGACGGGCTTAATCCAGTTTAACAAAACACACTCACACAGGTGGACACAGCCATAAACACAAACTCGTGTCCATGCACGGGGATGTATGCATCATGTATGTCCAAGTCCTGTTGGCTGGGGTGGTCCAGAAGCAATGACACCCTGGTGACAGTGGACACACGTCATGCTCTGCACTTGGTTTCTAAGTATCATTCTTCGATCAAAGGAATAAGAGCTTCTTTTAGAAGTGGTTGATTCCGGTACAGGGGGCAGGGATAATACAAGACGAGCCTGGAGCATCGAAGCGTCTCGTGGTACCCGAAGGTCAGAAATTGCTTAGAAAAGAAGGGAGCATGTTTGGAAGGGCACAGGGCCACCCCGAAGGAGGTCCCAGTGGGCAAGGCTCGAATAGTTTGAGCAACAAAATAAAGAGTGATAATATTGAGTTATGATGCAATAAAATATACATATCTATGTGTTAATTCTTTATCTGTTGGCATAAAGAATTAAATAAACGGGGAGAAGCTATAACTCCTCCTTACAGAAGAATCCCGATTACTAAGTGTAGAAGAAGTCAGGAAAACAGAAAAGTCATGTTAAACACAGTAAAAACCGTTGCAGGTAAGATTTTACTGATGCATGCTAAAAATTAGCGGGCAGAAGTTTGAGCAGATACGGAATATCTGCACAGTCTCAAAGTATCTCCCCCGAGATATTTATAAATCACAAAAGGAAAAATTGTAACTGCCCGTGGAGAAACCCGGCAGACGCCGCCTAAACGGAGCGATAAAAGAGCAACCTCATCAGGAGAGAGTCACGTGCTCTCCACGAAATCCCTGGTCCCACGTGCCGGGAAGGACACGCGGTTTGTGTGGGCGGCAGCGAAGACGGAGTTCTCGATGCCCACGGACCCACGGTGCGGTCTGGGTCTCACTGCCACTCTCTGGGCGAAGATAACCAGAAGCAACATCAAACAAACCCAAATCGAGGAAGAGTCTGAATGATAATTGACCGGTCCTCTTTAAAAAACGTCAGGGTCACGAAAGACAAGAGGGGACTGAGGAACTGTCACAGACTCGGGGCATGAAGGAGACATGACCACCTGGCGTCTCGGTTTGCTCAGGTTTGGTGACTGCCTCGTGCCCATGCGAGATGCTACGTCAGCGGTCCTCGGGGAGGGGCATACGGGAATTCTCTGTGTAATCTGTGCAACTCTCCTATAAGTATGAAATTATCTAAAAAAAGGTAAAATACAGCAAAAAGTAAGAGAGGGAGAGAGATGTGAGGACAAAGAGAACAGAGAGTGGTTTGGAGGGTTTTATCTCAAAAAGAACCGTGGGCCTGGTCGCTGGTACACGGCGTCTACCCGAAGCCAGCAGATAATTCACTCTGAGCGGATTCTGTTGCCAAAAGTATCATCAGCCTGAACTTTTTTTTTTTTTTTTTTTTTTAAAAAAGACTCTGACTTGTTTGAGTCTTAAAGTCAGCCTCGGGCTCCCAACCCTGTGTGCGTAGGACATGGTTAGACAGAATGGGTCAGTCCTCAAGCAGGTCATATTACCAACACACACACACACACACACACACACACACACACACACACACACACACACGTTAGGTCAAAGAATCTTCTAGATGACAGAGCCGGGGGCCGGGAAGCAGCAGCCATGGAGCAGAATCAGAGCCTAATCAGAGGAGAACGTTCCAGGGTCAAGGACCTTTAAAATGCCTCTCCGGGAGGCTCTGGGAATAGCTCTGGCCAGGGGTTTGCCGGGGGGTGGGTGCTCGGTCTCCGCCCACC